>PTFA01000147.1:1251533-1269546 GCA_003342895.1 Casuarius casuarius | reverse complement strand
CCCCCCCAATATTCTGCTGTGTCTCACATTCAGTATTTTGCCTCGTGTGCACCCACAGAAACATTCTCCTTTTTTCCCTGTCTATGGCAGGTTTTGCCTGTAAGGCAGATTTCTTGTGACRCAGCACCTTTTGACGAGTCTTGCGGCATAGAAGTTTTTCAGTGGAACACACTGTGTAGTTTGTACCTGGAATGAAGAAGAGTTGTCCTTTACTGCTGCTCATAGAGGAGGGTGTTGTAGCATGAACAAACATAGTAATTGCTGCCTATCTCAGCATACTTTTTCTATTCTGATCATTTAATGATTTCAGACAAATACCTCACGGTAACATAAGCGTTCATAGAAGAGGGTTTGTCCTCTTTAAAACACACTAAGCACAGGAACAGAATAAGGTATTTGTTACTTCATTACTTGCTCCAGCTGTTTCAAGGAAGTAGTATTGAAATTTCTGTAAAATATCCTGGATCTTGAAAAATTGGGAGTAAAGAATGAATGGTGTCACTGATACTAGGAAGATTTAGTTTCATTAAACAATGTTAGTGAATGGGGCATCTAAGAGYGGGTCTGTTTACATGTGTAGAGCTGTGTGATGTTCAGAGTTCTAGRTCTGGGCTCAGAAACCTTTAGCTGAAGGAATTTCACACTGTCAGTTTCATGTTGGATTACAAATTTTATCAAAATCTTTCTAAGAAGGGTTCCTGCCACTGAAACACACTATGCTATCAGTTTAGTAATATTTTGATGAAGAAATTGCTAATAAAAACAAATTTTCCTTGGGCAGTCAAAACAGTATTTTTAAGGAGTAGATGTGTGAGGAAACCAGTAGAAAGTTCTAAAATGGAAAATGGAACTTTCATGTTATTACTGCTTTATCTTATGTTAAATATTTCTGTGGGCTGGATTAGGTCTGAAACTGGGCCTTRCTTTTATTGTCAGTTTGGTTCCACATAAATAATGACATTATTTTTTGTGTGCATATGTCAACATTAGAATGAACTTAGTGGTTGGCTAGACTTGCTGTTACCACTTGTGTTACACAAGTATCTTGGGGGCTTTATAAAGATGAAGTKTTCCCTATGATAAATGCTATTCAACTGTACACTGTGGTATTTAACTGTCATACAAATAACGGAGAAAGGCAAAAAGGCTGATGAATTACAAGCAACATGTCAAAGGGTATTGTTTCCTWTACTGCCCCTGTTATCTTTTATTTTGTCATATCAGTTGCTTGTCTTCTCTCACCTTCAACCTTCTTTTTTTATGGGAGCCAAAGCTATCTTSTTCTGCCTGATCGTTTGCAGTCAGTTTTGTTGATCATGGCACAAAGTAGGGGAAATGCAGTTCAAACAGAACATTTACGTTGTTGAAAAAAATCTTAAGCTGCWGTCATATCTTACTCTGTGGGTTTACTCCCTTCTTTAAAGCTTTACTTAATTTTTCTCTAGGGGAGGGGGTAATAGGAAGGAGGAGATGCTGTCTGACTCTTTTTGGGTGTGGGGTTATTTTTTTCAGCTATCCGACAATGTCATTGATCGTATGAAGGAACCTTCTTCAGCCAGTGGAAGACCGCATTCTCAGCACCGATCRGCATCTGGTGCAGGTATGCTCATCTTTTCTGTGCTTTAATGAGAGAAAGAAAATTGAATGTGTCTTTCAGATCGTTGTAGTGAACCATCACCATTCCATAGAGATGATTTTTCACATCAATTTCTTTGCTGATCATTGTTTTGAAGAATGAAGTAGTTTGTGGGCTGTTAAAAGACTTATTACTTTTTATTTTCATCTGACTGACAATAAAGTATTACAAACTGTTTGAGAGTTGTTTTTCCTACACTGAAAAAATTGGTATTACCAATGTTAAAGACTTTTTTTTTTTTTTTTTTTTTTGAAAAAAGCAAATGTTCATTTAAAGTATGCTTTGGGTTCTGAAGTGAAAATTCTAGCATATTTGATCAACACTGAATTTTAGCATTTGCTTCAGCGTATTTCAATAGATGCTCACTATGCTAAAAGAATGCTATATTATTTCCCTATCATGGAATTGTAGCAATGAATATTATACAGTTTATACACGCTGATGGCTCAAAATGATAGTTTTGTCAGCATTTTGTATTTCATTATTGAGGACTGTTCAAAAGCATCAAATAGGCTCTGTGCCAGAGAGGCGGTAGTGTAATTTAAAAGAGTTCGGCACAGTGAACAAGACATAGCAACTACAGGAGTGAAAATGGGTGGCAGAGATTGGAGTCTGTGATTTATGTTTGTTGACTATGTGAAGACCTGTAATGTTCAAGTAAGGCTTTTTATTGGTGCTCCAGAAATATCAACGGTATCAGTATTCCTGAAAGGCCACCTGCCCCCTTTCTGTCTATTTTTTTAAACACCAAGGATGGCTGCAAAAGTGGGCCTTGCAGCAAGACTTGAAYGAACAGAATGTAACATCTTTCATCTTAAGCATTGAAGAATTGGTTTCATATTGCTTAACTAAAGATGTCTGTGGTGTAGGTGTCTACCTCTACTCTGGGCTCACTTTGTAGTCAATGGAAAGAAAAAGACATTTTGAGGGGACGAATTGCACCTGTCTCAGTTTAATTCTAATTTTGGATGAGATGGATTGCCCTCTAGGAACATCTGGATGAGGAGTTCAACTGCAAGCTTCTAAAGATGTTGGCTGAATACAACCCAATATGTTTTACTAATATTGGGGCTCCCAAGCCATACTATTCTAGAGATTTGTGCTTCCATTTTACAAATGGGAAGACTCTCGCATAGTGAAAACAAGTAGCAACTAAGGGCTAAAAATAACTTAAACTGTCACCTGACTTATGAAATGTAGCTTTATACTCCTTAGAATTGGTCAGAAATTTAATGTTTGCTTCCATATGTTTTGGATGGAGTTGGGCTGTAGTTTTATTTATGAACTGCCAGATTCTTTCTGTCCCTCTCTTTTTCCCAATAACGGCTTTTTCCTGGTGTGCATGTATTTTGTTGTGATGAAAAAATTCTAGGAAATGAGTTAATATATATTTTCTCTGAAATAACACCTGTACATCCTAGCACTTGTGGTGCTCCTTGTTTTTTCATCCCTAACTTGGATTATAGAAGTAGCCTTATGAATAAGCAACTGTAATTTTTGGGATGTCATGACTAGAGATGAAGGCTAAAATACTTCAGGAATTAGTTACTGATTCACAGTTTGCACATATCTTGGTCCTTCAGTTTTGTTTCTTTCTTTATGTTGGAAATAGCTGCATTTTTTTTTCTGTCTTTTATTGAAAGGCTTAATGAATTGTTTGACCCTTTGTAAGCCTTGGGAAACCTTATGCTTATTTTTGCTTTAAGAACTAGTAATTTAGGTGAAGTGCTTGTATTTTCCCAGGAAAGTACAATCAAGATTATACCTCAGTTTTATTGCTAAAATCATTTGTATTTAAGAGGATGAAATTATATTTAAGTGCATATTTCCACACCATACATTTTCATTTAGTGTTTTTTGAGGTAGAATTATGAACGATTGAATTTCTTTGATGCTATAAGACTCCTCAACCCATTTGTTTATTCTATAGATAGATCTAACTTGTCAGAGCCTGCATTTGTCTGATAAGCTGGTATTACAGGAAGAGCACTCACATCAGAGCTAGTGCTCTGGTGACTTCATATGGAAATACTGTGTGTTGGTGGCTCTGGGGCTGGATCCCAGCTCTGGGGATTGTTCGGGTAAGCTGTTGTGGTGCAGTAGTGCTGAGTCTGGGTTTCTTGGTTAAACCTCTTCCACTGATAACAAGAGACGTGATTCTAGAGAGCCCCTCTCACTTATGAATCAGGTGATAGTGACTTGTTACTCTGTCAAACTGCCCTCACTGCTTAAAAAGAGAGTTTTCTAAGGATGTTTTTTATTGGAGCCTGGTTCTGGCCTTTGGGCTATCAGCTGGACAGCTAAAAACTTGACATTTTGGTAGCCTGCATTTATATCTTAAAGTATTCTAGATAAATAGAACTCTTCTACAGAAATTAAAAAAAAAATTGTCCAGCGGGAAAAACATTAAAGCTGTTAAAAACAGCCTTTTCTCTTTTTGGTTGAGGAATAATGGATTATATTACTTGAAAGAATGTGTATCTAGTTGCTTGCCAATATATGATGAATTTATTGACTTTGGTTTGGGGAGGGAAAATGAAATTACATACACTTATAATGAAATCTGACATCTAAATACTATGTCTTAAAACATCCTAGCTTGCTTGGATCATTTTCTGACTTTTCAGTAATATTAAATGCACTAAAATATTTAACAAGTGTAAAATCTTTTAAGTATATCTATAATTCCTATAGCAATATTGATGAAAAGTAATTTGGCCAGACTACGAGTGCTTTTTCTGAGTGTGTATTATACCTAAGGCTTTAGTCATAAGAGACAAAGGGAATGGTTTAATTCATTTTAGCTTAGCGGATATCTGGAAAGCTAATATTCCATTATAGGAAAAAAAAAGAAGTAGTAGTGCTTAAATTATCAGGAGTCTCTGCATCTCCAACAGCCATTTTTTTTTCCTTTGCAGACAGCATATTACACTGATTTTTCAGAGGATTTTTCCCTTTTTATTTTTAACTATGTATTATTTGTTACTGTTACTACAGTATATCCATGGAAAAAAATGTCTCAAAGTACTGTGTAAGTGTGTGATGAGGTGAGCATTGCTGCTGCCTCCTCAGGAAATGGGTTAGATATAGAATGTTTCCACTGCAGAAATGTATGACTTAGCCTTGTTCATTTGTGTGGAATGATGTCTTTTGATTGTCTGCTTTGTTTTGGTGTCCATGTCTCTGAGGAATAAGCTCAGGAAAGCTGGCAAGCCCTTAAGGACAACCACTTCCAAATGCAAGAACAGTCCACTCCAATRCTCAGGAAAACTAGCAGATGTATCGGGAGACTTGTTTGGCTGAACAAGAAGCTCATGACGGAGCTCTAGTGGAAAAATATGGTACGCAGGAGGTGGAAGCAGGGACAGACTACAAAAGAGGAATTTAGAAGTCTTACCAGAGTATGAAGRGTGTTAGGGAAGACAAGCTTGCACCTTGAGTTGAGACTTGGAAGGGATGTCAAAATGTCTTTTGTCTCAGTCCTCATCGAGGTCTCCCACACCTCTGTATGTAGAGGCAGGGTTCACAAAGGAGAACAACTACTCAGAGGGGGTGAGGACTGAGGAGAATTTGACCCGAACAAGTCCATGGGACCGGATGGACTGCAACCAAGGATGCTGAGAGACCCGGCCAATGTCATAGCAAGGCTGGTCCCTATCATCTTTGAAAGGTTGCGGACATAAGGGAAGTCTCTGATGAGTGAAGAAGGGAGTATGCGTACCCATTTGCAACAGAGGTCAAAAGGATGATTCAGGGAGGACAGGCTTATCTGCCTCACTTTGGTCCCTGAGAAAATCATGGCGTGATTCTTCTTGGAGAGTGGTCTGCTTTGAGCAAGAAGTTTGACAAAAATGATCTCTTGCAGTTCCTTCCAACCTGAATGACTGCAAAATTCTGTGATTTGGAGGTAGGTTATAAAAATAAGTTTGTTAAATGCAATCAAGCATTTTTAATGCTTATAATATGAGAAAGAACCATTGTGATCCCCTAGGCTTATCTCCTGCAAAATGAAGCTCGAGCAAATGTAGCTGAGAAGTTCTTTACCAGTGCCATTGCTTTTGCTCTTTAGGCTTTTAGGAAGTGTTTTTTAATACAAGTACATACTTCTGAGCACTTCTACTGATGATACTAGTACTTGTGGAGAGTCAGTTAGCTGTCTGAGAAAAGTAAAACTAGAATGTGTCATGGTAAACATTGCGGGGAGGTCTCATTTATAGCTTGTAACTTTGAATTGTTTTGGGTTTGCACTTCTTATGAGTATCTGGAAGTATAAAGTTTTTTTTTCCTCTTTACTAAAGTTCTTCTAGTTAAGCAAAAATCCTTTGCAAATAAATCCTTCTAGTTCTGTGTCCTTTAACGTATTAATTACTCTCCTGTACCATTTTGTAGTAACAACACTCCTTCTCTGTATAAAACGAAAGGTGGAGTAAACTGGCATTTCCGTAATGTTGCTTTGTATGAAGGGAATCCAAGCAAGATTCCTACAGACTCTAGAAAAGGACAAACAGAGCTTCAGCAAGGCGTTTTGGTGGCTGTGTTGACTGCCTGCTGTTTATCTTGCCGTGAGGCACCTGTAAATCTCAGGCAGCTCCTTTTAGCCACTAATGTGGATTTGCAACCTTTCTTCCTCTAGCATTAGCCAGGAGAGCTTTGTCTTTTTCCATTTGGTAATGTTTATCTTGCTTGTTTCTCTGGGTACATCTCTGGATACTCTTTAATTTGGAAGTTTTAAACTTAACTGATACTGAAAACATGTGTGAAATAAGTTAGTGATTTCCATTCAACCTGCTGAGCTGTCCGTGGACCACTGGTAGCCTGGAGGACCATGGTTTGCAGCCTATAGAATAATATTGGATTGTTTATGATAGTGTATTTGTGATTTTGATTTGATTTCCCTCTGATCTCTGCAAAAAGTAAGTTTTTTTTCCATAGAGATGTAAAGACATTTGTGAGAAATACTGAAGGCCAGTGATAGACTTTTTTTGGTCTGAGAATCCTGGAAGCTTCTAATCCTGCTGTTATCGAAGAATATCTTCCAAAGAATATTTGGCAGTTTAGCTGAGTAAGATTGATCCTACTGTCCTTAACTAAGGAAGTAGTTTATATGGTGTAATACAGTGTCATGTAGAGGAAGGGTAGCTTCATCCGAATGTCATTGGTTATGATACCCAGGTGATAGCCTGCTCAGGATGTGTATTTTTGATGCATGATCTAAATCTGAGCAAGACATCTTGGGTATTCTTACACGTGCGATGCTGCAATGCTCGCTCCTGCTCTCATGTGGCTTGCTGTGTTGCCGCTTAGTTGTCACTGAGTTTCTTGGAAATAGCTTTATTTTCAGTGATGTATATTGATGTTCTTTGGGTGAAAGGTTCAATATTGATGGAAGTATTTTATTATCAAAAGGTGAAACGTCTTGTAACTCACTAGACTGCTAAAGATGCCTAACTTCTAATGCTGTCATTGTAACAGCAAATCTTTAGTTGAGCCTGACATTCATGTCACTGGATTGCAAAAGTATAAAGATAGAATTATGCATGGGAGATGAAATAAGTGCTGCATAAATTAAAGTTCTCACTTTCTGTGTGACATGGAAGGCGTTCTGTGAACACTTTCAGGTGGCTGAGWATGTCTTTGTAAAATAGTACTAAAATTAGAAGCAAAACTACCAAATAATGTAACTTGCACTTCTGTTTTTGTTTTGTCTCATAGTAATTGGAGATGGGGGCTGTAAAAGGGCTTATACATCAAAAAAAAAAAAACATTGGTGCATAATTGTGGGGTGAGTAGACATGATGAGARTATTAGAGGATGTGGGAAAATTCCTTACTTAATTTAAGACTTTAATTATTTTAACTTAGTTTAAGACTTGGATTGCTGATTGTGGAAAAGGTATGCAAGTGGATACGAGGAGTATCTAGACCTTTATGAATGCCTGTCGTGGTTTATGGACAGAAATTTAAGGTGGTAATGCAAAACCTTAGATATGCCCAGGGTAATTTACTGTACTGTATTGCCAACATCTGTCCAATACGAAGTCATATTTTGATTCTTCAGTGAAATGCTGTTTCTGAGATGTCATCAAGACTGCGGTTTTGGGCTGTCCACTTTAATTGCATTTCAGCTGCTGATGCCTCCGATGGAACAATAGCTTTTTTTAGACAGATGCCCGCCGGTAGAACAAGAGTGAATGGCAAAGGTGTTGGAGCTTCTCACACAAATGTCATGTATTTGAGGCTATGGTTTGATGTTACAACCAACCTGATCTAACGGTCTCATTTAGTCTCGGCCACRTATTTCTGCCGACTTCCTGACTCTGACACTGGTGCTTGTCTGATCCTATAATGAACTGGTGTCCAGAGACTAACCCTACGCGAAGAGTTTTTGTGCCAGTTTAGCTCCCTTAATTGGGCCTTGTGGATTCAGAGAAGCATCTGTGCAAGGGAAGCAGGGGCAATAGTGTCACTCTTCCTTTTTTGGTGGCAACTAGCTTTTGGAACAGCTTTGCAAATTATGTCAAACTGTATTGTTAGCATGTRTTTCCCTAGCTGCCTGAAGTGGTTAGTTTGGGTTGTCCTCCCTACCCTGCTTGTATGTTTGTGCAAAAAAGCCAACTGAACAAACAAACAAAAACCCCCCAAAACTTTCATTTATATATATTTTTCTTCCTGTGTCAACTGCTGAAGTAACTTCACTGGTGGTAGTCAAAGTGCCRGTGTTGGCATGAGGGAAAAAGCAGGAACATAGAGCTGCTGGAGCTGAAGGGTGTGGGTATGGCTCAAGCAGGCTGAACTGTATTTTTGGGAGGAGAGTGCTCTGCAAAGCATGGTTCGGATGGGCCAGGAGGAGGGTGGGATGGCGTGCATTGAAGCTGATACGCTRCAAAACTTTTAGACCTCTTTGAATTATGTCATCAATTTAGGGAAAGGCAGGACTGAGGTGACTGTAGCACAGATTAATATATAAATATATGTATTATTTGCAAATTCTTTGAATGCTGTCATTGAGCAGCAGAGACATTGTAATGGCTGTATTCAKTATGGAAGTCTTTATACTTTCAGGCATTAACTTTGGTAGTTTTATCTCTGAGGTACATTTAGTCCACTATGTAGTAGTCCAAAATGTGGTTTGATTTTTCTTTTTTTGCGGCTTTTCTATAGAATAAGAAACAATCCTCAAGCTTTCAAAGAATAGTTTTTTCTTTTCTTTTTTTTTTTTTTCCTGATACTGAAGTACTGTTTCATACTGTCGAAGGAAGGTTTCACTTCTATTTTTAACAAAAAATGTTTTACTGGTAAATTCATTAAAAAAACCCCAACCCTCTGGAAAACCTTATTTGTGTCTCAGTATAGTAGTAGATCGCATGAAATACMTACGGTTAAATATGCTCCAACAAATGATATTTGCATTGTTAACCCAGAGCTTGGAATTATATGAATTTGGCTTAAGTTTGATTCTGCACTTGGAAGGATGAGCCAAATCTGGAAGAGGTCGCCTGCTCTGTCTCTCTCTCTATATCTTTGTGTCTGTCTCTTCTTCCTTATTGTAATGAAATGATCATGTTTATTTTTTCATAGGAAAAAAAAARGGGGGGGGGCAGTTAAGGCTGGAATTGAAGTAATTGATTCCCTTCCCTCCTTTTCTCCTGGTCTTGCTTTATTTGTTGTTATTCAGTCTTGTGAAAAGAACTAAAGAAAAGACTTGAGGTTTTCAGGGATTCAGCTAATGGATGGACTGGATTTTTGAGAGCTTATGGGATGGASAGTTTTTGGTTTTTGTTCGTTTCTTAACGTATAGGTCAGGTAGGGAAAGCAGGTATATCCCGTGAATACTGTCAGATATTAAGTGGACATCTGATTTATTTAGGGGCTCTCATTCTACAACTGARAGAAAACTTGATATTTCAAATGTTAGTTCCTGTCCAATGCATAAGCATCGCTAACTTGGTCTTAGACTGAGGTAGCTTCCTTGCTATGRTAGTGAGCTACCTATATGTRTATATATATATGTATAATTTTTTTTCTTTACAAGTAGTTTCCTCTGTGTGTGGCTTTTTGTGGATAGGCTGAATTTATCTTTCAATAGGTATTCATTTAGAAGTGCTATTTTTGTTTCTATAGAGTCTTTGAAACAGGTAKTTCTTATGTACCACATACTGTGTGCTTTTTTGGTCTCAAGTGGATTTGTCAAAATTAAATTTCATGCTATTCTGCTTAAGGCTGCATGTGCTCTGTTAGGGTTTACTGAGTGCAGACATTTGCTCTAAAAAATCTTTCTGAATAGTTGTGCAGTACACAGATATAAAACAGTGTTTGTTGTAGCTGGTATAACAAGCTTATACAAAGTATTTGCTTAGGAATGGTTTAAGAGTTGGTTAAAATCACCTGTTTCTTGATGTGGGAGCACAAGATTCKCATATGCTAAAACACAATCTTCCAGTACTTAGGGGAAAGTCATGTTGAAAAACAACTGGTGGTGGCTGGTGTGTGATTCTTGTATTTTAGCTTCTAGTACTGCAATAAATTTAGTTCAGAAAGCCGATGAAACTGTGTATAAAAACATGGAAAAAAATTTAAGCTAGAGAARAGAGATTGTGCACAGTTTGTGGAGCCCGCTGCAAAATAGCATGTAGTAATGAGTTTTAAGGACTAAATTGTTATGTATTTATGTGCAGGGAGTCGTACTGTTGTGTTTTACTAGTTCTGATGGATGACTGTTTTTTAGTTAAATTCTGGCAAAATTTTACATCTTTAACTATACACAATCTGAGCCTAGCCTTAGGCTGAACTTYTGGAATATATGGCCAGAATTTATCAGATGGTTATGAAGCAGACTTGGGAAAATACAGTATATATTTTTTTTCATGTTAGAACTAAATAAAAATCTGTCTGGCCACTTTTYCCCCCCCTCTTTCTTTTGCTCGTTTGGCTACGCTATTGGAAATCAGAGTTTGACAGAGGAAGATGGCTCTTTTGGGACAAATATTTTTGCCATCCTTGTTATAATTTGAATGAGCATGGGGGATTTTTAAGTCTTGGAAGAACTTCAGTTCACACATGCTCATGTTGAGAGCTTAATGTGCTGGAGATTGTCAGTAGTAGACGTGCCCCAGAACTGTTTAAGATTTCCTCTGAAAGTTCAGTGTTGCTCTTCTGTGGTCCATGCTGCATCTAGGCACTAGAGCAAAACCCCACTATTTCTCCTCTGTCTTCAGAGACCTTGCTAGGACTGTAGGTCAAAAAGACTAGATAAAATGATGGGTAATTTAAAGGATTGCTAGAATAAAAGTCATTTGAAGCAGCTTGAATGGTTTTCCTATCTTAAAGATTAAAAAAAAAAAAAAAAAGTAATTGTAATGAATTAAAATTTGGTGAGTTTATTAGAACTGTTTGCTTTAACCAGTATTATACTTGATAGCACTATACAAGGAAATCTTCATTCTTCCATGTAACATATTCTCCTGGTATGTAGTAAAACATATTCTTATGCAAGTTATTTCTCCTCTGACCACAACAGTTGGTAAAATGAAAATAAACTGAGGACTGCTATAAAGGGAGAATGTATCAAAATATTTTAAATTAAGTCTCCAATGAGCTGGTAGGAGATCATTTTCGGTCAGGATAAGCAGGAGGAGATTCTAAGTGCATTTATTTCTTTGTAATATTTAAACCCATCATTTTTTAGGAGTAATGTTACTCAGAGGTCTGCTTATCCTGCTGCAGTAATGAAACCTTGAAGTTTTAACAGTAAATGCTGCTTTTCTTTCAGGCACAATTTATGTACAGGTTAGCGAGTGTTCAGTGTGATATTAAAGAATACTTTAGATGTATGGTTTATCGCATTAAGATGAAAAGAAAAGCTTTGCTTTATTCTTTCATCTGCAGGCTGCAACCAGGTGTTACTAAAACTCTTCATCACCTGTCAGATCAGACAGATTAAGTGTACTATATAGAGGTGCTTCCTGAAAGCTTTCTACTAGTTGTTTTTTAGTTAAATGGGGAAACCACTTAGAGACTTCTTTTCTCCTGCCTCAGGGGAAAAGTAATCAGTTTCAGCTATGGATATGATATTTTTTTTCCCCAGAACTGGTTTACGTATGTACTGAACTCTTTGGTTTTAAATGATCTCATGATCAGATAAATTACTAAAGTAAAATCTAAATTTAAAAAATAGAGGAGGGACAATCTTTCTTCTCTTTGCCCCCCAGGTTTGTTTTGTACATCTGAGAATGTTTTGTGCAAACAGTTTATCTCATTTTTCCTTTTTGGCTTCATTAGCTGTCTTTCACTTCATGTACTGTTAGTCATCTAAAAATAAGCAGCTAGTCTAAGCGAGTCATTTAGACTGCCTTTATACTCAGGGGTGAGATATGGTATGAAAGGCATCTAAGGTATCTATTCCTCTGTTACCGGGAGCTTTATACAGAAAGAGTTGAAACGAAGAGTTGGTTCGTCTAAGATGCTTGTGGGTTGTTTTTGTTTTGTTTTGTTTTTTTTTGTTTTTTTTTTTTTTTGGGTGTGAGAAGGGAGGAGTTAAACTGAAATGTCAGGACTCAATTATCCCTGATAAGTGGAGAGAGAATGTTTTGCTTGAAGAAAAAGTGAACCTCATATATTTCTGGATGAACTGTAAGCATCTTTGCTGCCTGTTGGCCTGCTCTTTGTCCTTAGGATTTTTACATCTGACCTTTCGGTTGCTTCCCCCCCGCACCTTTTATTAAATTCCTGCATTCACTTTTTAGTATTTGAGATGCTATTTGCTCTTGCATTTGCTCTTTCATGCTGGGTTAACGTGCTACTTTGACTACATGAGACAATTTATTCCTCGAATGGAATCAGGCCTGCTTTTCTCAGCAGTACTGCTACTCAGTGCATCCTTCTATAGTATCTTGTTTTTCTTACTGCTAACAATTTATAAACTTACAGCATCTCCTCTACTGATAACTTTTTAGTATCATAAGTATTGCATCAATTTAGAGACCAGTCATTTGAAAAATTGTTTTTTTAATACATCTTATTACCTGTTATTAAAAATGTAGGTGTTAGATTATTGTACTTATAAAAAATTTTAAACATCTAATTTACTTTTCAGCATCCATCCTTTTTTATCGCCTCTGAATGATGAAAACAGTCATAACTTTGTTTCATGTTGTTTATAATCAATTCCCATTTATTATTACAAGCAGTAATGCAGTGCTAAGTATTGGGCTGAAAATACTTCCGTTACCACATTTCAAAGATAACAATACCGTAGTTGTCTGCTGACAGTTAAATATAAAGCTGGTTCAGCTGAAGTTGGAGAAGGACAACTTACGATGCTTTGTAAGTTTTTCTCTACACTAATACAAAACATCCATGTATCAATCTGTTGTTATAAACTCGAATGAAAAAAAATGGAGGTTAGATTTGAGAGCTGCAACAGCTGTTAAAGATCCACTCATTTATCATTCAGGCTTCTCTTTTTMCTGAATTTTAAATGAAGTGATTGCTTTCAGACTTTCTGCTCAGTTTCAGTGCCCACATCATCAAATAAAATCATGACTTGATGTGGAGGTGGTTCTGCTTTTTTGCTGAATAATGAGAATCTAATGAAAAAATTTTATGCCCTGCAAAATTTAGTGAGAAGTTGTTAGATTGCTTTAAATGCACAAAGTGGAAGTTTGGTATATTGATTTACCTTTCTGTGCAACTCCAAACAGTGAGAGATCTTTTAATGGAATCAGCAGATGTAATGATGAGTGGTATCTTTATGTGAAACACTCTTTCTTTCATTAATCTTTACCTGTAAAGATATACTTTCATTGCTTGTTTTTTCACAGTATGAATACATTATGGCCTCTTATATAATTTGTCTCTGTCCTTCTCTTTCCCGCGTTAACTTTTGAAGTTATCAAACAGTTTTATCCAAACTTGACAGAGAAGATTGCTCAAGGATAATCAATCTATATACATTTTATGAAAATTTACAGGTGTATCAGTGACAAGTGGTATTAGTGGAGTGTTTCCTTATATGATKCTCAACAAGTATTATATATGGTAGATTATACTGTTGAACTGATTAGCTGAGTGAAATAACTGCTGCTATGTTCTGCAATGGCATGTTGCTACTTACTTTGTTTTGAACGTTAAGACCTTTATAGTGCTCCTAGAAATTTTCTYGAAAGGATATGTTCAGGAAGGATGGGGGAAGTTTCTTTCTTAAGTGGTGGTCTCTACATGTGGATCTGTTGCAGAATGGTTACAAAGCAGATCTTTTTCCAACAATAACCTGTTTCCCCCCACAAAGTCCCTTCCCTTCAAAAAGGGCCGGTCTCCTCAGCTGGGTGGGTAATGGTGACTATTGGTGTCTCTGTCTCTGTGAAACCCTGTTTGGAAAGATTTAGAGAATTCCTGGAGAGAAAGGGAAGAGAGTTTGATGATAGGGTTGAGGTTGGAGAGGAGGCACAGGTCCGGAGATGATGATCTGTGAAGACCTGCAGTGGGAGCTTCTGCAGCCATAGCTGACATGAATTGAGATGTTGGGCTAGGGGAATCMTGGAGGATTTCAAGGCTCCAGAAGAGAGGATACCACAGTGAGTTGGGGGATTTGGGAGAGCTTGGGTAAATATGAAGGGGGAGTTGCTTTAAAGAAATGAATGCAAATAGGCTGAGCTTGGTTTYGGAAAGCCCTGGAGCTGGCAGTTGTGGTGTTCCTGGTGTGCTTTCTGAGGCACAGCTGTCCCGTGTTTGAAGACTGGCAGCTGCAGGGAAGGAATCGAGGGCAGGAAGGCACCTTTCTTTGCGAACATCAGTGTGATAAGACAAATTAGCAGTTGCTCCACTCCTAAGCAAAATTCAAAGATGACTTTTTAAGTTTGGTATGTTAAAAGTAGCTTTAAGTAATGAAGTAGCTGCAAGTCAGTGCAGGATGCTGGGTATCAGTGTGTGATATCAATACAGGATGGTCATTTGGAACCAGAGTTTTACAGCATTACTCAGTACGTGACCCCTCAGGAGGCTGGGAGATCTGTGAGTTATGCCCTGCTGTTGGACAGGTAAGCAAAACTTTCCTTTGGGCTGTTGTGCTGCTCGTCAGGCAGTACAGGGGCACTGATGGGCAGTCACTATGTGCGTAGCCCTGAGCTAGCCAAAAAATTCTCTTTCCTGCTTCAAATATTATGCAGAGAGGAGAGAAGATAGGGTTATTTTGTATATAAGAGGAACAGAACCTAAATCCACAAGAAGCGAGCTTATTATTAGTTCAGTTGCTCGTGGAAAGGAAAATACTGTTTGTTTTAATTTTAGAAAGCAGGGAGAATTTCCTTTGGCATTGAGTATATAGCCAGCTTTGGAAATAGCATAAGCAGTAGTGAAGGGGTTGAATGTCAGAACGCTGATGAAGCTGCATCATCCAGCAAATAACAGATTCTGATTATGTTTTAATTGTGTTTATTTACCTTGGCCCCCCTCCTCTCCGTTGACTGATTATTCGGATTGCTTTTCTTTGGAATCTTTTCATGTCTGCTGCAAAGGACAGCCTCTGTTATAGGCCATGATAAGATCATTTAATGTTAATAATATATGAATTTGAATGGAATACAAAAAAACTAAGTTTAGGTTGAAAAATTAAGTGAATATAAATCTATATCTTGTGATCATTGATTTGAAAAATTTGAGTTTTAGTTCCTTATAAATATGTACCGTCATTTGCACTGGATGTACAATAGCAGAAAATATCATTAATCTTTCTTTATCCCAGTACCTATTTATGCTAACTCATCCCATTCAGTTACTGCTTATAAGTCTTCACTTATCCTATTTTTGGTAGCAATGCCCATTCTCTGATTTGTGAACCACACTTGTTTAAAAGCAGGACCTCCTGCCCCAAGAACAGTTGGTATATGGATATTTGATAAAATTCCATGCCTAGAGTTATTTTAAACTGGTATTTTCACCAATAGGAAGGTATATGAGACTGTCCTCAACAGAGGAGTTTTCGGTTCAGCGTGAAGAACAGCTTTGCAGATCTTCTTATTCCTGTCCAAACCTACTGTAATTCAGAGCTGTAATTGGGTAAAATTGACTTTTCCTCTGCCATTAATAGTGTGCAATCGCAGCTGGAGAATCCTCTTTAAATATAATGGTAGCAGATGAACTGAACATCAGATTTTGCTATTTATGTAGCTTTGACAGTACAGAGAGTCTCATTTGGGAATGCTGGCCTGTGCAATAACAATTTGCAATTGTTTGCAATTAGTGGTGACTTCTAAATGTAAAATTAAAGAGACCTTTTGGTTTATAAACCCTTTCGCCTAGCTGTTATGTGTAGAAATACTCGATTGTTGCACTGTCCCCTAAGTGGTAGTAGAGGTTTATTGAAATATCCTTGGCAAAAGAATTTTTTGATTTAGATCTTTCATTGCCCCAGCCTCCCCAAGTAAAAATTCAAATGAAGTTGAATATCACATCTTCCATATAGTGTACTTGATTGCATCTTACTACTTTTATGAGGCATGTCCCATAATAAGATTTTTTTTGGGTGAAAATTCCTTTCATGTTCTCTAGATTCAGTAACACTTAAACTTTTATCATCTAGTTTATTATTTGTGTGTTAACGAAAGTTGTGGACTTGACAGTGAGTTTTGTTGTATTAAAATATTTTCTGACATGCTTAGAATATATTGTTGTATTGAAAATGATCCAAATTGCTTTGGATTTCATGTTGTTCTTTGTATACAGACTTAAATAATTTTGCAAAGGTCCAAGAAAATAAAAGGGATACCAGTAAGTTCCCCATACTGTCAGGTAAAATAACTTTACAAGAAATTTATGAACTGTGAAGATCAGAAGCTGGAAAACTTAAATTGTCTTGAAAGAAAACTGTGTGCTTAATCCTAATGAAAGCACAGCAATAAATCTTTCATATCATCATTTACAATGTGATTATTTTTAAACATTGAATTATGGGATCCTCATGCTTTTATCCATTGTATTCAACAACAAAAGCTCTACAGCGTGTAGTAGGAAGTGCTAGCACAGACAGCTAAAATAGCAAGTCTCTCAACTGTTGATTTAAATGTAAGGAGAATGCTGCCAATGATAGTCTAGTAAAGATATGTGTTTCTTTTCCTTTTCACAATTTTTTTTTAAAAACATGAAAGCAAACTGACTTACGGATAAATGTTTGCTGAACCAAAATATATATACACAAACACTGTGTGTGTGTGTGTACACACACACACACACACACACACACACACAGAATACGTATTTTTTTGCAAAGGTGGATGAGGGGGATGGGTTATTAAGAAGATTCAGTTGAGAAGATGCACAACTTTTTAAGAGAATTGAGAACAATTATAAAAAGTGTAATAAAGCTTCACATGGTGGTGTAACTGGCAGAGCATGGATTCTTAGAACACAGAAGATAAAAATTAGATACGTTTTATGTTAACTGGCCCATTTAACTCAATCCAGTTATTGATGGTAAATGAACTTATCTAGAAACACATGATGGGTAATAAAATAAATTGTTCATATATCATGTTTTTTCTCTTACACTACTTCCCTGTATATCTGTCACCTATCTTATGTGTAACTTAAGCTAAGACAACAGGTTTCTTGTGTCAAGGGTGCATAAACTTGCAAATAGTTCTAAATTTATTGCAGAAAATTCTAACTAGAAATGTCCCCTGATGCATTTTTKAGGGTTCACAATGCTGCCTTGACGTTCCCGTAATCTTTTGTTTGAATAAGTGCTAAGCCAGACTGCAGAATCACACAAAAACATTTTAAAATTTGCCGTGAGAACTTCCGTCAGTTCTGCTACAACCTCTGTTGCAGCCCCAGCGTAGCTGTCCCTGCCTGATCTTATGGCCGACAGTCCGAAAGAGCTTGGTGTGCTTTGGGGCAGATTTGAAACTAAACAGAATATTATACAATACTCTGGATCTTGTAATGGGAGAGTTGATGTTAGGCCGTCAGTGATTTGAAGGGCTGTCTCTGCGGGCTCTGTAGTGCGTCAGGGCGGCCTTGTCCTGTACAGCTCTGCCCAGATCTCTCAGGTGTCCTTACTTCTTGGCTTCTACCACTTCGTTCTCTTACGCTCCACTTCTCCTTCGTGTGTTGGTTGAAAGAACTAATGCTAAGTTTTGCCTTGGGATGTCATAACTTCTAAGTTTCTGTCTTTCTGTTGATTGTGTACATTTATTTCTATTTATTTTACTTAGTAGGAAGTAATCTTGGGCATGCTAAAAAGTAATGAAGATTCTTCTCTGCTTTTCTTGCTAAGGTGTGAATCTCAGAAGTAAATTGTTTTTGTTAAATAGGGCTGTTAAGCACAGGCAGATAGAACCCGTTTCAAGGAAATGCAATGCAGAAACCTGTAATCCAGCTTTCT
>PTFA01000147.1:1211181-1251510 GCA_003342895.1 Casuarius casuarius | reverse complement strand
AATAATGGGATACTGAAAGGAGAAGGTTCAAATACAACATACCATCAACTTGCTATTTTATATCTAGATTATATGGCATCTTATTTCTAACTTAAATTAATATAAATTGATTGGTTTCCACATTTACACTGTAAAATAGATAATGTAATATATTCAATTATGCACGGTTCTAATTGCATTGTTTTTGTATTTATTTGTCCTAGGAGCTTGCTAAGATAGGTTAGGATAGGTGTTATCAGGAGTAATGCCACACATTACTAATATTTAACAGTTAATACAAAATTCTGTCTGTGGGGACAGACTTTTAGATTGAATTTATGGTTGGTAAAAGTGTCTGTAATTCTGAATTTAAATGGAAGAGTTGCTATATGTGTTGATAGTTAAACTTGTATGAGTCCAAAAATAAAATGTGTGCTTAAGAATGCTATTCTTTTTTAAGTGAGGACCATAGCCTGATCTGTGGCTTATAATAAATACAATTGGGAAGTGTGTAATAAGGTCACCCATGAAAGTGACTGTTCTGGCTAACTTTCCACATATAGATCAGAAACAAATCTCTCTCTTGTACATGTGCCATGAAGCTTCCTGAGACCCTCTAAGGGATTCCTTTTTTACTCAAAGAAACACATACTTTGGTCTTTGAGGCAAATAACTTCTTTCCAGAGCTCTAGTTCTGGTGGCATGAAGGGGTGGTTGATGAATTTTCCATTGAGTTTACACTCAAGACTAATTTGGACTATGTAGTGTTATAGACTGGGTAGAATATTATTTGAAAATCACTAAATTTTTTTAAAATAAGTGTATAGGAAGGGAATACTGCTTATGCACTACCCATTGCTAGTATACTGGTTCATGCTTGCTTTCTCTTTTACATTGTTACCAGCAAATTCAGGCTYTTGAGGAGGAAAAAGAAAAAGATTGGAAGAGTATGTGTAATGACATTATCGATATTTCTGGTACCACCAAATTTGTGCACGCTCAGTATATTTGCTGGGGCTTTATTAGACAGTGAAATCATATGGTTTGGTTTTTAAACTAGTAGTCTTACKATTTTTGTTAGTGCGCAATGACTGTTTATATGCCTTTCTTTAAGGAGCATGTTTTTAGGAGTCCGGGATAAGAATTGACAGTGTTACTGATACCTAAAACAAACAAACRTACAAAATTCTGCCAGTAAATTTTACGCTCGTAAGAGGTATCTGACTGACAGCTCTGACAAGCTGAAGCTTCTGTTTACCCACAGACAGCGTGCAGCAGGACTAGGTGTAGATGGAGCTTTTTTGCATTGACTTACCAGCGTGCTTTAACCTTGACCTCAAGGAACCTATTTTGGGGTGAGAAAAACCTCGTTTCCATGGTTAGCCACTTTTGAGGCCACTTTGAGAATGCAGGGAAGATAATGATATTTCCTAGTCATTTAATTGAATAAGAAATAAAGTAAGTGTGTGTGTGTGTGTGTGTGTGTGTGTATATATATATATATTTTCAGTCGAGTGGAAATTAATAGTATGCTACTTGAGTGCATGTCATTTATGCAGTTGGCTATATAAGTCATGGATTAAATACTTTATCATTTCTGTGCTGTTTAACTTAAATAGCTACTGTTGATGTTTGTTTTCTGTGTGATGTATGGAATTTAGATGTGGTCCAAATTGGAGTATTCTTGAGTGGCAAAGAATAAATTGAGGGTATTTGCATATCCTAATATTTGCATATTATGTACCTTAAATTGGAATGCAGAGGGAAAAGTAGCTTAATTGTGGAAGAGCTACAATGTGTATCACAAGCCCCTAGCTTGATGCTGTGGTGTTCCAGGTCACCAAAATGTTCGTAATACTTTGCTTTCTGATTCAATATTTATGATTGTTAGCGTGCAGTTAGGAATTTGCCTTCTGACATCTTCATTAATGTTAATGTGTACAGAACTGGATTCGCCCGGCCAGCTGCTGAGACAGATGACAGGTTTGAAGACAGCCTTAAGGCGCATTGTGCGAAGCTGGGTGGTTAATACTAGTACTTAGCGTGCCTACGGACAGGAGAACTRCCTTGTTGGGTCAGATCGATGGTTTGAATGGCCTGATATCCTGTCATCAATACAAGATGCTTCAGAAGTGAATACAAGAAATTCTGTGTTATGATTGTGGAATACTTTTCTCAGTGAAAAAGAAGTCTTCTCGACTCTGGTAGTGGTTGGTACATACGTTGGAGCTGGGTTCCCCAAACCTGTTTTACATATTGTCCAGCCTAACTGTTGGCGTTCTGTGCTTCCCCCCTCCCCAGCGTTTGATTTTTACTTGCTTTTGTATTCAACAGCTTGAAGAAAGCGTTTGCCAATGTGTTGTCCATTGTGCATTTCAAATATCACATGAAAGTCTTTTAAGTGTTGCCTTGTCAGCTTCACTGTGTGCCTTTTTAACACTGCGTTGTGGAAGGGTGAAGAGCAGCCTGTGTTGTTATTTCCTATACCTTGTCTCTGTTGAGCCATTTCARGGTTTTCTTCATTATTTCTCTCTGCTTTCCTGAAGGAGAAGGAATTGTGTGATCATGCCGTACGTTCATCAGTTGCCTTCTGATAACTTCTGAACTTATTAATCAGGTTCATCCAGATCTGATGATGGGGGATTCAAAGACTCAGGGCACTTAAGTTTCTATAGATTTTTTGGAAGAAGTCTAAGGCTGAGCAGAAAAGAGACAGTAAAAGAAGTGCCCTTGGGGAGGGAAGGGCTTTGGTTGCCTAGGCTGTTTTGCCTCCCAGTTTACCACTCAACACATGCAGTGGGTGACGACAGATTGCCACACGTACCACAAAAGCAACTATAAAACGTGCTGCCTGCTGCCGAACCTAGTCAGGAGGTAGTAGAGAGCTGAGGGCACGATGGAGATGGGGGGAGTGGAAGTACAGAAGGAAGATAATGTCACAGGAACAGGAGAGGTCGGTCAGCTTGTCTTCATGTGTATGGGGGGTGCAGAGAAAGGGGACACAAATCTATGAGAAACTACTTTGTTAGTGCTCCTGGTCAAAAAACCCTCATGTTTTCTATACTTYGTTTCAAAGATTAAATTATTGTCACTTTGGCCTTAAAAAGAAAGATGTTAACATCAGCTATTGCATGAAATGGGTTGGAGTTTTTCAGTGATCATTGTGTTAAGCCTGTAACTAYTGGCTGAGCCGAAATAGATCTTGAGAGAAACGCATTCTTGGTTTTAACTGCYATGCCTTCCTGACATGGAAAGACTGGTAAAACACTGTGCTCAGAGGGGTGCAACTCTGTCGTCTTAKATCTATTTTTTTTCCTCTTCTTCCTTTTGTATTCTTCATATATTCTAGACTTATGCTGGACCTTCTCTTTACAGACTTCTGCTGCGCCCCGCCCCCCCCCCCCATAGTTGGCCATTAAACAAGTTTTCCTTCTGTTTCCTTGATACTGAGGACTTAAATATGGTTGTGGTTGATTTAAAAACCAAGTAAAATGTATGATGAAGTTGCATTAGGCTTTCCAGTGTATGTGACTGTTCATTTTTCAAAACTGAAATTGTATACCATTGTGCTGCTCAGCTTGCTTGGCCTTAATCTCTCCTTTTTAAAGTTTTCCACAGACTTATCCAGTCTTGATAAAGCTATTTAGACTATTCATGTGCAGATTTTACAAGGTCTCTGTTCCACGTTCCCTTTGCTTGTGCTTTCTGTTCTCTTTTGTCTTAGCCTGTTTCTAATTCATGACTGTAATTTACCATTCATTTTATAACTACGTACTTTTCTTAACAGCCTCCAGTAAGTTCCTGTGTGAAAGATGAACTGAATCCCATATGAGGCTTGTTCTTCACCCACTATCTTGCCGATGCACTCAGGAACATACTAATTTGAAGATCGTCACTTGTGTTTTTTCTAGCTCTGTTTAAATGATTTGTTTCCTGTGGAAATAAGGCTTTCTGTTTTTTAAGTAGTTCTTACTCCTACTTCAGTCATCTGAATTTGCATCCAAGTTACATACTTAACAATAATGGCTCGAGTCTTCCKTCATTGGGCCTGTTTATTTCAGGGCAGAAGTAACTGGTACAGCCTCAAATGTATTGCTGAGCTCCTCGAGTGGAGGTATGCTGTGACTGTCGGTGGTCGGCCTGTTTGGAAGCTCCTTCATTAGTTTGGGTGTTGTAGTTTGGGCTTATCTTTACCACAGTACTTGCTGAAGTTTTTGCAATTAGGCAAACTCTAAAGCATAACAGTTGGAGAACGTAGTGTCTAGATTAGCAGCATATAAGAGCCGAGTTCCCACCTCCACCGATCACCTGGAGYATCAGAGTGGTGGTCTGAAGCCTGTGAAGGAAGGCTGAGGGAGCTGGGCTTGTTCAGCCTGGAGAAGAGATGGCTTCAAGGGCACCTCCTAGTAGYCTTCGATTACCTATAAGAAAGTTATTGAGAAGATGGAGCCAGGCTCTTCACGGTGGTGTGTAGYAGGAGGATGAGAGACAGCAGGCATAAATTGAAACAAGAGGATTCTGACTTGTTTTAAGGAAAAAAAAAATTCACCAAGACGACAGTCAAGCATTGGAACAGGTTGTCTAGAGGGATTGTGCATATTATGGGCGTGGAGGTATTTTTTTTAACAGCAAATGTTTATCCCCTTATGCCATGAGGATGTCTGTATTGTTCTGGCCTTCAAGAATTTGCTCTTTGAAGCTCATCTAGTTCATAGTTGCTAKCAAAGTGGAATAAAAAGGAGGAGTAGAACTGGTTTGTTTTCCTTTCCTGTAAACTCACTCTAAATGTTGTTTAGCTAAGTAAGTATTTTCTAAAACACATTTGATTGTATCAAATGTAAGTGTCTTTTCATTAATAACTTAATGCACCTGCCCTTTCAAGAGGTTTTAGYTAAGATACCTGATAATAAATGTGCTTTCCATTAATGAATTTTTTGAAATTACAGGACTAATAGACAGATTCCTAGCTCTGCAGGCTAGAGACTATTTGATTAATTTGTCCATATCTTATTTCTGATTTATCAAGCTAACCTTTTTGAGGCCGCAGGTGTCTGTTTTRCCTAATATGTGTTGCTTGCAGCTTTCAGTGCTGCCTTTTTACTATAATTTTAGTGTTGCACCAAATGTTTTTTTCTATAAAGCAGCTGCTTCAGAGTGAGAGAAAGTGTTGTGCATTTAGATGTTGTGACTAGTGTGGACAGCAAGGGCGGATAAAATAGAGGAAGGTCTTACAGGAGGTCACTGAGTTGCATATATCCTTACTCATCAACTTGTAGTGGGAGGGTTGGCTACTTGCAATAGGAATTGCAATGAGTGGAGATGAATAAGCAGCGTTACCAGAATGTGGGGCAAGTGTTTGCTGTACTGGAGTGGGCAAGGTAATGTGAAGAATACAATGTAGTTTTTTTTTCTTAATCTCTATGGCAAAGAGTAAGGGAATAGCACAGCGATTGTGTAAAATGATGAATATGGCATACACATAACTACATGAATGGAAAAATTTAAGTAAATACTGACTGTACTGGTGCTTTTCGTTGCTATTGATACTAATTATTAAAAGCTTTTTCCTAATCCTTTATTAAGGCTCAGAGTGGACCTAGGAGATAAGGCTGCTATTTACTCCTAACTATTATCTTGGCCCTGATATTGCTAGTGGGCGGCTATTCACTGTTCCAAGATAAAATGCRGATTATATGTCTGAAACCTCAGCAACAGTCAAGAGGATATGTAAGCTCTTTGGTACCCTTAGCTCCTCAGTCCTCATCGATTTGTCCTCGTAATTGTTCAAAGCCTTCTGGAACCTGGGAAAGTCATCAAGTGTGTGTTTTCTTAATCATCTGATTTTGAAGCACAAGTGGAGAATCAATGCTAAGGGTTAAACAAATGGCTTTGTGCAATTTTTTTTTATTGTTACCGAAACCAATATTTCTTGCTGTTTTCTTTAGTCCAGATGAAGGCTGTATCTGTGAGAGTGGTCCCCAAAGCCACCTTCATAGGGCTTGTGGTCTTTTTAGAAAGATGGAAGAATAGGCCTCCCTTCAGTTTTACAAAAGAGTACTGCCAAAATAAGAAGAGTATTGGCGTAACTGCCAATCTGATTTGCGTTCTTTTCAAAAGCAAACCCTGTTACGCTGCARGGTGCCCTCAGACCCGTTCCCTCCTCTTGTCTGTGCGCCCATCTGAAAGGCATAAGGTTGACCGAAATGCTTTGATAGCAAAGTTGAGTAAACATTCTGCAGCTTTATTATTATTATTATTATTATTTTGGAAGTTACCTCTCATCTTTCCATTGGGTATGGTTGTAGATTTTGGCCAGCAGACGTGTAGTGAATGTAACTTTTCTCGTCTCATCTTTGCCTTTTTGTCCTCTTTCTACTGTGCTCTAATGCTTGTTTTAAAGGTGAAAGAAGATCCGCCCCCCAGCTAACTGAGCTGAATGTGTATATTATCTTGTCCTTCAAGCACATGCAAATGTTTTCTAAACTGTCTGATTGGATTAAATACAATTTGGTTAACTTACCTGTATTTTTCTTAAAGCTGCATTCTGGGCATGAATGGGAGGAAATGCATGATGCATTTTGCACTGTAATACTAGACATAAATGACCGTATCTTTCAAATCTTCCCGAAGGAATGGGCAAATATAAGGACCAGGCTACTTCATTGCAGAGGCTATCAGAATGGCAAAATCTTCACGYGTGTGCATCAGCAGTGCTGTTTCATGGAGCACTTTGGTCACTTTAATCACTGTGCCCCCGCTGCTAGATCCAGCCCTAGATCTGAGCGTGGTAATGAGCCTGTTGGCAGTGCTGCTGGTGGTACTCTGTTTCCATTATCCTGAGGAGAATAATGCTTATCAGACACCTATCAGGATCCACACTTCACATGCTAAGAGAACAGAGAAGAGTTATTTCTGGTTATTGCACTATGGCTTTTTCAGTAGAGTTCCCATTACTGACCATCTATCTAAATTGTCTTGTGATGTGAACTGTACATTAGGCCATTCACACTCGGGAAACAGCGAAGTTGCATTCACTTTATGCTCTTTTAGAGGGAGATGCTCGCCCTGGGATGCAAGTGGGACCTTCCTAAATAATAGTTGCCTAAAAATCTGCCAAGTTTTTATGCCCTGGAACACACTTATAATGAGATTCACACTGATTTCAGGATCCTGAAGAACTTAAAATAGTGAGGGGGGTSGAGGTGAGTAAATAACTTTTGGCAACTGCTGTCTCCAGATCYTGCCTATTTTAATAATCCTGTGCCTACCATATTCTAACATTCTCTAATAGCTTTTGTTAGGTGTCTGTTTTTAATGTCATATAGTCTGACTTGAAATTGCTGTCACAGAGAGATTTTATTGCTTTTTGCCTAGAAACAATTCTAATTTTTCTAATAAATTAACTTTTCTTTAAATGCCTCTTCTCCTAGAACAATTCCCCCATGCTTGTGGAACTGCAGTTTTTACTGAAACATCATAAATTTCTCATTTGGGAGCTACCCAATTATATCTTGCAATAATTCTATTGGATGATCTATAGCTCTGCTTTTATTCCCTATTAGTATTTGGCTGATCGATGTGTAACCTAATTGATTGTTAAGGTCAAATGTGCTATGTCTTTATTGGCTGATGCCTGAATTTTATCTTATTACATCTTAAAGGACCATTCTATGGTCTGTTAGACTTTTACTCATTTTTGCACACAAGAACAATAAACTTCATGATATAAATGCTGGTGAACAGCATACTTTTACTTAGGCAACGTTTTGTGTATTCTCGAGCACAGCATTAAAGGGATATGAAATATTGAAGCATCTGGGTTGAATGGAATTGCAGTAAGCAACATTTGATCATGGGTTTTCAGATTGTTCTGCGAGTAACGTAGCTGTGATCTGAAATAAATTCTTCGGTTTTATGACAGCTTAATTGTTTCTAAGTGTACAAATGCAGAACCTTAACTGCTTTCATTTTGTCTTGCGATGTTCACTGAGGTGTAGGGGGAGATTGATGTGAGCTGCAATATATAAACAGGTTCCTGTTTTGCTAATTCCCCCCCCCCCTTTTTTTTTTTTTTTTTTTTTTTTTTTTTTTNTTTGGAGACAGAGTTGACAGACAGTGTGGCCATCTGATGTTTGTTTGGGAATGCACAGACATGATATCCCTGAAACACGTGGTGTTTTGTCACTTGCATTTTAATAGCGTGTCTTGTTTTTTAGAATCCAATGGTTGCTAATGTCAAAGGCGTAAATGGTTCCAGGAAGCAGATACTGGAATTGGAGACTCTGAGCCAGTTTTGTGCCCTAATCACTAGGTACCCTCTGAGGCTCTTTAGATTAATGGTTTACACATCCCCCCCGCCTGCCCCCCCAAAAAAAAAAAAAAGAGGATGTTTCCACTTAAATTAGGTGATAGCTTGGTGGTTAGAGCACTTTACTGGAATATAAGATACATGGACTCAAACCCTTCTGTCCAAGGAGGATCTAGATTCCAGATGTCCCACTTTCTGGGCTATTCCTTTATTTGCTAGGAGAAAGGAGGCTGACAGCCCTTTCCGTCCTGCCCCAGGACCTACGCAAGTGTCTGTTAACAGTTGTTTAGTGCTCTCTCTATGTATAAATACTTAACACAAATGGGAGGTCTGAGGTGGCTGTTTTAATTGCTTGTTGTCTTGCAATTACTTCTTGTCCTATATTGCCTGAAAATGTAGTTTTGTTTTTTAGTTACCTTTTGTTACTGCTTCTGAGTGCAGAGGGGCAGGTTGTTTCACCTACCTGATTAACATCTATATTCTGCTCAAGCGATGGGCATTAATGATTCTGGAGTTGAATTATGCATCTTTTAGCTCCATAGTACCATATAGTGGAATTTGAGAGATGCTTCAGCCAGCTGCTTTAAATGGATGAGGAAGATATCCCTCTGTCAGCGCTGGAGTACTAGAATAGCACTGAGTTACTAAGGTCCAGCTTGGCTAGTATGGGTATACCTTGGTCCCAGAGAGCTAGGTCTRGATTCACATTTATACTGGCAAGAAACCTGGATATAATTACTTGATTTTAATCTCATTCTACAGCTGTACTCTTTAGTTCTTTTCTTTTCCTCCTAAAGGATAACTCATTCTTTGACTGCTACAAATCAACACTTTGGTGGAACAGCTGTAACCTCACATAAAGTTGCATAACTTTTGGTTACCAAGCTAATACATTTTCCCAGAATGGAAAGTAGTACTCTTGCATGCTAGATTTCTCCCCCTTCTTCTCCCCCACCGTTAAATTTCTATTATTTATATGTCAAGTTGCATCTGGATGGAGATAGTTTTTTATATTTCTATCTTTTTTTAGACCGAAGCAACCTTTCAGAGTGGTTTCTTCTGGGAGTCATTAATAGAAGCTGTAGCAATAAAACATGCTTCAAAGGGAGTAATAGCAAACTACTACTCATCTCCTTGAGTCAGATTTTTCAAAAATATACAGTCGCCTATAGATGCAGAGAATTACTTAATGCTGGACAGTATCAGTGTGTAAGTAGGTTGCATGACTAACCATCAAAATGAGTTGGGAATGGGCCTTTTCTGTGGGTTTGAAAATATTATCAAATGACTTTTGGCAGTCTCATTAATGTCTTTCAAACTGATAGAATTAGCAGATCTCATGCTTTTCTACGCTTGTGTGGAAAAGCTTATTCATAGTTTTGAAGAGAATTTCTTTGCTTCCCTCCTTTCTTAGTTCCTAACGAGACTTTCAGCTAACTCATTTGAAGTAGTCCCAAGGAAGAAAATACTCTTTCCACGTCTGCTTGCTCAAACGAAGTTAGGAGAAATTAAGGCAAAAACTTTCTCTAAGCAATAGAAACTAGAAGTATTGATATCTACAATGTTATAAATGCTCTGTTGTGGGGACTAAAATATGCATATGAAGATACTTAAAGCAATATATGAGAACGTTTCCATTGATTCCATATGAATAAATAGTAGTAGTTTGAGACTTCACTCTTTAAGTCCCAGGTTTCTTCCAGATTTTCATTGATAAAGCCATGTTTATTAAATGAAGGATGTATTTTATTTAATATATACTGTGTGGTTTTTAATTTTTGAAAGAGTATTAATTGAAAAATTATTTAATAGGAGTAATTTTTGAAAACTTTCTAATGTTGTATACCAAAATTTGAGAGGTGCTTAAACCACAAGAAGGTACTCAACTGCTTTATAGAAGAAGAAAATTTTTAATAAAATAGAACACTGTATTATGCATTTTTTCTGTAATTAGAAACATATTGTGTTCTGTTTAAAATTTCATTTAATCTTCTTTTAATTGTAGTTAATGATGAAGAACTAAAGAAAAGAATAGCTGAAGAACTGGCGCTAGAACAAGCGAGGAGAGACTCTGAAGCTCAAAAGAGAAGGTTTGTTTATTTGTTAATAGCAGTATTTAAAACACAAATGTATTTSATACTTTTATTACTGTTATTTATCTGCTTATTATAAGCAGCTGAATTRTGCGCCCCAGGAAGAAATGGGAAGTAAGACCTTTCTGTTATATTGCAAATAGTGGTATTAAATACATGCTAAAACAACAAATTACTAAAATTCCCTTGTGAGAGCTGACATAAAATTTTGATCTAAATCCCTTTTGACCTTATGAGCTTGACTTTTTTTGTAATCTTTTAAGCTCAATCTTAGTTGATTTCTCTTGAGTCCAAAAAATCACTTTGCTGGGTAGAGATAGAAATAGCTTGGGAGCAATGCAGAGGTGGGTTACTTATAACCTCTCTGTTTGATCAAAAGGTAAATTTTAACAGCTGTAGAAAAGCTGGATATTTCTGTGTGCTGCAGTATGTCTTGAACTGCTTTAATAGTTAGTAYGGCAAAACACTTTGAAGATAAACTACTGTATTAAACAGTTTACTAGCAGAAATCCCTTTTGATATCCTTTCTGTATAATGAAACATTCCTTTTTTTGTGTGTGTTTTTTTCAGAGATTGTAGTTATTGTGAAAGATGGAGTAGTGAATAATAGGGAATGCAGTTGGAGGCAGCTTTTTAAAAATATATTTTGCAATTTTTAGTATGGTATTGTAGAATTATTAGCAATTAAAAAAACTCCTGTTTCAACTTAAAATCAAGCTTGGCGGTATGCTGAACTTTGTACTTGTGTTTTAATTCGCACTTCAATGATTTTCTTTAAAAGATAATATGACACACAATATAAATATTAACCTACATATTGCCCTCCCTTCTGAGAGTGGGAAGAAAGGCTCGCCATGATGGGTTTTAAAAATTAGAATGTAATTAGTACTACTAAAATTATCTGCATATATATCAGTTGTTTCTTACACATCATTATATATTATTATTTAATTGAATTAGGTTGATGGACTATATAATTAGATAGTACTATATAAATGTCCCAGAAAAAGAATCAGGACTTCTTTGAATCAGCAGTAATGGAAATCGATATGCTATAGTGAAATCTSTCTTTGAACTGGGTTTTCACAGGAAAACTTGCATTATATTTCAGCTTAATGTTGACTGCTGGGGAGTTCACTTAAAGGTGCTTACAGTATGGAAATGTGTGTTTTGTGACTTCATTATTTTTTTCATTTGACACTTTTCAGTAATTTTCATTAAGTATTTTATAATTCAGCTTTCATTGTTTGTGCCTTGGTCTGCAAAAGGTAGAGAGCACGTTGGCTTTGTCATATACCCGATTCTATATTTTGCAAAGACTAGTGCTGGCAGTCTTTCCGTTATTTGGCTAAGGACTAGTGGGGAAGATGTTATATATTAAATGGATTGCATGAGATCTTTTTATTGTCTTTAATTTGAAGAATCTGTGCTTTTGAAATTTAAAATATCAAAATAAAACAAAAATATCAAATAAAAACAACAAAATAYCAAATATCAAATCTTGTTAGCAGCTTTTAAACCTCTCTTTTTTTTAACAGTGAACGTAAGGATTTCTCATTATACTTTCTACACAGGATATATAATTTAAAAAACATCTTTTAAGCATAATATTGGGGTTSTATTCATGTTCTATGAAACAACTTTGAAAGATGCAGATGTTTATTTAGCTATTAATTCAATTTTTGTGGGCTACATTCTGGCAGAGGTTTGTATTTTAAAAACACTCCAGAAACACTGTAGCAGATTTGGAGCATGGGATTGTGAGCGGTTCTGTTCTGCATTCCTCGATGAATGAAATGAGCGCTGCTCCACTGACCTCTTTAAGAGTGGATTTATGTTGTTCAGGTTCAGCATACCTACTGCTCTTCTTTTATTCTAGTTAAGAAAGTAATCTCCCCCCAGCGCAGGGGCATGAGAAATGTCCCTGTAATGTCTTTTTTGTGAGTCAGAATCCATACATTGAGCTGAAGAAAAATGCAGTCTTGACGAACAACCTCCTATATTGGTCTTCCAGACACTCATGCATTTTCAGAGTCAATATAACTTTTCATCATTACTGGACTTCAGTTTCAAAATAAGTGCTTATTTAAGTGCTACGAGCACATTGTTCGGGTAATGTATTTTAGCAGTCCCGCGTGTCTACCCAATGTGGGGAGTCTTCTAGGTAGTGTAAGGATGAAAGGGAAAAGAGAGCTCTCGACTTTGGTTGTTTGTGATAAATGTGCAAATGCTTTGATAAAATGTTTATAGTATTCATATGTCAATAGTCACACATGTGGAAAAGTGCATTGCAATGCAGGTTTCCTAATCTGAATGACGCAGTATACAAATGCACCGGCCCTGTTTTAGGCCGGTTGGACCGGGGCATAACAGTGTCTGTGCGAATAGCGACATATATAGCTGTGACTCGCTACCTCTCTCGGCTCATACGTCAGGCCCTTTGATAGGGTATTGAATGTAATGAGGCCTGACCCCTAAACTTCGGTAATAGGTTTGCAGCTTTTGTCTAGACAAGTCAGAGTGCCATATTTCTATTTTTTGGGGAGGCGGGGCGGAGGGAAGATATGCAAAGCAATGTGCGCATAAGCCCATTGTAATAATTTGAAMGGACATCGTAGTATAAAAACTACTTGAACTTGGATTTTTCTCATGTTAACAATTTAATTTGATAATCTGCATTTCATTGTTGGCTCTCTTTTAAGACAAATACTGATGGCTGCATGGTGACATCCAGAATCTTAAGATTTCATGTTTCTGCATTAGCTCAATGCCATTTTTACAAAGATCATATATTTTCAATATCTACATTTTAATTCCTTTTTTGAAAACATTGTGKTTTTTTTCAGTCTTAACTTTACAGTGAAAAGACTTTAAAACATATAAACCTCTAAAACTTGCAAAGGTTAGTCGTGTCCGATTTCAGCTGTCTAATGGCTAATTTCGGTACTGTTTCTGTACGTAGTGTATTACCGTGTTCTCATCTGATTGCAAGAGGTATTTTACTCATTTCAGACTGTGTGGGAATGAACTTTTAGTTTTAATATGGTGTATAATTTAGTTATACACACAGACATGCACAGTGCAGGGGGACTACTCTTCCTATATAAAGTTATGATCTCTGCTTATTAATGAGATTAGAGCTAAAGACTGACTCTCCAGATTGTGTTCTRATACTGTCAAGACACTCATAATGCATGGATTAAACAGCTTTTGTTTGAAAAGATTGTGAACAGTTATACATAAAGTAGTGATTTGGACCCAGCCTTAGATCATATGCCTAATGTGGTGTATAGCCAGATCTTTCAGCTTATTTCAGTGTGCTTCTTCCTGTGCAATAATCCCTTTTGTGTGTGTGTGTGTGTAGTTGGGTGATTGAATATGGTTATAAACCTGTATGCCCCTTCGCTAAGAAAATGAGGCTTTCTTACACCYTGGGCTATTTGAGAATCAAGTGGAAAAACAGGAGGCTCCTTGAGAGCTTAAATTTTCCCACTAATGAGTCTTTCTTTACAGAATTTTCTTCCCCAGAAAGTCTGTACAGAGTTTGTGGAAACATCGTAAGTTGATATGAAAGTTAATAGCTGCTATCCTGAGAGCATGTATAGCTTTTAGTCTGCCAGTGGAAATTCTAGCATTACCACTGGAATTCCCTCATATTTGACTGCCGCTGGTCCAGAACACTACCTTTTTCTTCATTTCCTATTTTCGCTGTGTGACTAATTGACAAACTTTCAGGAAAGTGCTGTAATAAAGCAGCCTCTCGGATGAATTTGCACTAGGAATAGAGCTGTTTATTCTGATAGACTGGATTAATGCACTTGCTGTAGAATTAATGCACTTGCTATAGAAGCTTTTTTTTCTTTACAGTTTTCTAAGTGGAAGCAACATTTATCTTTTCAGACATGAGAAGCTGTACCTGAAGGAAGGATTTCTGCTTGTGTTGTTTCTTATATTTCCTCAAGTATCTGCTGGCCAGTGTTAGAGATAGGCTATTTGAGTTGGTTGGCCCTTTAGTCTGACTAGTGGGCCTTTTCCAGTTCTCAAGTCAATTTGGGAAAAAAAAGGAACATATTTGCTCTGTCTTGCATTTCATAATAGTCTTATTGACCACAAACCCCACTGAGGGGTCAAAGTTGATCCTAGTCTTATTCGTTCTTTCACTTAGCCCAACTATTGTTTCTGACTTTGGTTTTTGGAACATTTAAAATTTTTCTTCTTAAGAGTATTTTCATTTAGAAAAKTTAAGCTGATTATTATTTGATTTAACAGAATTTGCAGTGGCTACGTTAGCAGACAACATGACCAGATAATATTTTGGAGCTACAATCTTACGATCATACTCTGGGAAACTTACAGGTTGTAATACTATCAGTATTATAGTAATATTAATAATATTATTATTAAAATTGGTAATATTAGAGAGCTTCTTTATGCTCTAAACAAAAGTAACAGGAAGGAATTATGCATCTTTTTCACCTTGAGGGAAAAAATAGCCTTAATATTCCCGTAGTCCCTTTTGCATTTCATGTCACTATCAGCTTCCCGATAATATTTCTTTGTTCCTCTAATATAACAGAGCTGTGAGGTTTCATCCTTACTGGAAACAAAGAGTATACTTAATGAAGTGTGCAGTTTACGAAGAGATTCCTTTGGGCATCTTTAAAAGGCTTTCTAGGTGTGTTTTTGTTACTGCCTCTGGTGTGTATGGTCCATTTAGACCTACTGAAGAAGATAGGCTTTTGCCTCCTCTGAAATACATCCCAAAATGGCTGTTAAACAACTCTGCAGAAAGGATCCTTAAAAAATGAGAGAATAGGCATAAAGAGCTTGAGTTTGACAATGATGGAAGGTAAGGAAATGATAATTGTTGTTACAGTTTTATTCACAAAGTTCTTTATGTTATTATCTGGGGTCATAATAGAGTAAGTCGTGAAGCTAGTTACTTGACATAACGTGAAATTTTACGAAATAAGACAAAACTTGAGTCTTTCAGCTGTTCAGATTTCTTCCTGAGATGTAGTTCTATGAATGTACATCATTAYATTGGCTTTTGTCACAGCTGTTGAACTTTGTTTTAATCCTTTTGTTCTCTATAGTGGTAAGAGGTAGTCTGAAATTGTTGTTGTTATGCCAGGTAAAATCTTTAAAGTAACTAGAAGCATTTGTCTTGATAGCACAGAGGTGGCCTGCACTGTACCGGATGGTGCCATGGCTCATGAATTTCAGCGATGAGAATTTACCTCTAGTCAGCAAGATGCATCTGCTCCATTGAAATCAGCACAACTCAGTGGACCAGCATGTATGTTCTGGGACAACATGACAGTAGTAAGTTAGCACTAGGGATCACCAAGTAACAAAATGCACATTTGCAATACAGAGAAATGATATTAAGCTGAAGTGGTTTATTGCCAAGCAATAAACTTTATCAATCATGAAATTTTCAGATTTTCCAGTTTTCAGTGTTGTCTCCATCTCTCTCTGGCTTGCTCTAATATGCCTCTTACTGCCAGAACATGGTACCTGGAACTGTTGTGCTGTTCCTGTTAACCTGAGTGTCCGAATCTAAATATGTAGTAATATGCACATTTTTGCCTTTTTTTCTGCTTATTCTGGACAAGCTTGGACAAAAATATCTAGTATTTTTCCTAATTTCCTTATCTTCGTAAAGTTTAATTTTTCTAAAGTTGATAGCTATAATTTTTAATGTTATGGTTCTGGAAAATGGGTATGCAGGAGTTATGTGACTCTTCCTCCACCTCCCGTCTTTAACATGTGAACTGAATAGAAGTTTACCTACTAYGTACACTAACTTTGTTCTTGAAAATAAAACAATTCATTTATCTGTGTGCATGGTATGGTAGAGATGGTGTTTAATAGCTCTCTTCATTTTGAGGAGTTAACATTGTTGTGAAGGCTGATACAGACAAGAAAAGATATTTTGGGAAAGCAAAAGTGAGCAATAACTTATCAGCATAAAATTTTAGCTACTGTCAGCCTCATCAGACTACCAGATTCCTCTGCTGAAATATTTCCCCAAAATACTTGAATAAGACAGGCAAGTGAAAGATGTGATTTACCATAGGCGTTGAACATTTGTGAGTGAATACATTCAGATATTTGCTTATTTATTTTGGAAATCATTTAGCTTAACTTAATTATTTTTGGATTTTCTCCCCTCCCCCCCCCCCCCCCATTTTAATGTGTTTCTGTGCTTCTCCTCCCCTCTCCCCGCCTTATGATTTGGCACATGGCAGATATTAGTTATAATTAGAATGAGATGTTTTTGCAAAATGTTAGTGCATGACAGTCCCTACTATATTGCAGGAAGTTTATTTTATTAAAGTCTTCAATGTACACATAATTTTGTTAGCATGCCAAGTATATGTTCCCGTGCGGTTTGATGCGTGACTGTTCCGGGAGACCGGAATGATTGTTTTCCACGTGCTTGGTTGTACTTGGATTGTTCTCTGTTGTATCTCCTGCGATTCCAAAACTCATTTCTTAGAGGAGAAGTACTACTGTGAGTAGGAATTTTAAGGCATGAAAGTGTTAAAAGTAGGGTTTTGTTTGGTTCAGTAGCCTTTTGGTAACTCTGTTTCTAGGTCTGCTTTAAAATTGTCTAGACATGACCAAGGTAGACCTGTAATTTTATAGGGAACAGCAATGAGCGTTGTCAAAGTGTTGCTCAAAATCTTATTTAGAAAGAATTCTGATGTATGCAGAAGTTGTATCTTAAATCTTTTTTAACCCCCCGGTTTAGACAGTTTCAACCCTGAAAGATGACTTTGGTTTAAATTAAGGCCATGGACACGTGTGCTCTTCAGGCAGTCATTTCTGTTCTGGCCTTTACCAAACCCAGCTATTCAGTTCCCTGCTCTTCAAGTAAGAAGGTGGAAGCGGAAGCTCGCTGGTCATTTCAGCCGTGGTCAGGTGGGGTCAACTTAAAGATCTGGAGAACGTGCTTGAGCTTCATCTGAAGCATTGATGCGGCCCCTTGTGAGGGGAATTGAATGGGTGGTGACTTTCTGCAGGTGGGAAGTGGGGTGGTATCCGGAGATGAACAATTTTAACCAGCTGATCCAGAAGAGATCTCGTTTCCTGCAGCCTGGAGATTGTTTTGATGTGTCYTAACTACCTTGTACTGCAGATACAAGCCTGTATTTTGTTCTGTAGCCTTGGCCGGTCCTTGCCCAGCTTTCTGGGCCTTCTTAGGGAAAGCCTGTTGGGATCCCCATTACCCTTCCCCTATATTGGCTGCTGCTTATTCTCCTGTATATCCAGTCACCAAAAAAGCCAATGAGTTGATAATGYCTTTTGATAACTCCCAGGTTTTGCTAGGCTTTGACAATCTGGTCTCCTGYGACTTCTTTGGTAAACTTCTTTGTTTTGAGAGCCCCATGATAAATGCTTTTCTTGAATAACACAGATGATAGATTTTCAAACGTTCCCTGGTAATGAATCGCTGGGGCCCGTTCTGCTTGGCTAGCTGGGCTCCATATGGTGTGGCGCTTTATCTGTCATTAGCTGGATAACTTACTGCAACCTYGGTATTTCTAAACATCCTCATCCATTTAAAGAAAATCTCTCTAAACTCTAAATCAGCTTTTAAAAATATGTACACAGTGGTGCACGAAGGTGGCTCTCAGTGGTAGGTTATTAGATTGCAGCCATTAGTTTCTTACTCTTTTTTTGTGCTTAGGGGAGGGTCCCTGTGCAACTGCAATAAGCTGCTCGGTTTAATTGATGCTCTGATATGTCTGAGTGCCTTCCCCTGACCTTGTTTTGTCATGCCTCAGCAGTGCGTTGCATATATGACAAACCCTTAGTAAACTTCTTGGAGGGGACAGCTCTTTGCAGAAGAGAACAAATAATTCACCAATGAAAATATAACGTGAAAGAAGAATGACGAACAATATTGGAAAAGAACCCTTTGGGAAAGTACACAGAAAAATGTTATATTAAAATCAATATTTGGGCTTGACCCTTTTTGTGGTACTGTATATTTTAAAGGTTTCTATTGATTTCTCTTTTAATAACATGTTTATTCTAGTTTACTGGCATAGGTCTGCAGAATGTAAGGAAAGAATAAAATGATTTATGTACAACATTCATTTTATATTTTACTGGGGTATTTTAATTTATAAAGAGCATATTAATTTATCTTCAGTTCATGTGGGTAGTTCACTGAATGTAGTGAAAAAATTTGAAGTAGATCTTTTTTTATTAAATGATTGCATTTTCCCAGGTAATTAGCTATGTTAAATTGAAAGACCTGCTTTTTCTTGCAATATTCCTCTCACAGGGGACAAAAAGCTACTTTGTTAGTCAGAAAAATAGTTATAGTCTAGTATTCTACGACAGGGACCCCTTGATAACATTTAGATTAAGTGTAAAAACAGGTAAAAATACATCATCTCTCTTGCTCACAATAGGATGGAAACCTGAAAGTACTTTCATGAAACAGTGAAAGTGAATACAATTATTTCTGTTTCTGAAAGCTCAAGAATAAGAGTTTAATATCTCCTGGCATGAGTGACCTTTCTGTTTTTAAAAAGCAGTTAGAGGTACTACCTAATCAGTAATTGCATTTACGAATGTGAGAATTGTCACAACAGACTTGCACCAGAAGTGCGTCTGCTCCCTTTCTCTGACAAGGATTTCACAAATTAAGTATTCCAGAGAGAGATTCAAAACATCTTTAAAAATATAATTGAGAGAAATTGCTTTTAGAGGAAATTACTTCAATCCCTTTGGCATCCCTCGCGAAAAAAAAAAAAAAAACCGTTAAGCACTGTGGTGTGAAAATGTATACTTTATTAATAGTTATATTTTGAAGTAAACCTCCCTACTGTCAGTATTGCCACATGTATGTAGCCTGTGGAAGGCTCTCACTCTTCATTCTTGCACCTTTGCGTAGTCTGTATGGGGTGACTTCTTTTCTGCGAATGTTGGGAAACTTAACCTTTCTCTAATATTTGGTGTATCCAAACTACCTACTGATTTGAGAGAGCAAAACTTAGATATCTATAGTGGCAAACAGGACTTTGGGAGAGAAGTCATAACTTAAACATAAAGTATGTGTGTGTATATATATACACACCTATATATTTATATATAATAGAAAGGCTAATGTAACATCTGATAAGGGCCTCCCATTGCTGAATGTGACATGCGTGTATGTCTGACTCTCAAATTTCGCATATAGCTGGTTACATGGTAGGAAGAGAACTTAAAAAATAGAACGTGGGAAAGTTTGCCAAGTCGACTTTCCCGAATTGTAAAATCAGATAACCCAAGGTGAGGGTTATTCATTTACCAAAACAAAATATTTAAGTTCCATGGCTATGACTGATTTCACTTAAAAAAAACAAAACCCAAACAAAACCTGGTAACTGTGCAAAAGACCAGTTAGGGAACAACCCTGGAGAAGGGGACAGATTTTGGCATCTCGTCCAGCCTTCCTAGTCATGCCTTCTTCTCAACCAAACATTTTTTTTTTTTCTCTCTCAGCAGAAGTTTCCCCTCATCCTATCTCACAATCAGGAAAAAAATTCAGATGCCGACTTCTTCCTTCTGACAGCCGCAATATTACTGAGATCCGGAGAATTATGGGATAATACCTCTCTGCCACAGGAAAAGGAGGGAATAAGCAGAGTCAGGCTAGGTCGAGACTATCCCTTTGCAGGCAAGGGAAGAAACCAAGAGAAAGTGTGAAGACGTTTGAGGTTATTTCACGTGTTTGAGTGCAGACTTATCTACAGAACAAGTACTATGGTCAGGTGAGATATTGTAACGGACCCCTCTTTGGACAGCCAGCTTTATCATGGAAGCATAAGTGGCCTTCTAAATGGGATTTCATTGTATCTTTTTATAACCTTAAAAGTTTAGGGCCTGCAAAATGCCAGGAAAGCATAAAAATGTTTCAAGTCATGCTGCTTATGAGGCTGAGCGAGTTTGGAAATATCAAACTGTCACAGAAACCTGTTTTATTTTCTTACTGCTTTCTGGGAAGAAAAAGCAGTATTTGGCAATGGTAGAGTTACTCTCCGAGGTTTCTGTTATTGGTCTCGCTCTCCATTAATACCATTATGTCTGGTTTTAAGTATATACAAAGATGAATCTTGGAGACAGGAAGTAAAAATTGTAGAAAGCCCTGCTATAATTCACTGCTACCTATATAAACCCCAATTTTCAAGGGATTATTTTTCACTTTGATTTTAAAACTTGGCATCTGAACTGACAACTTGTATACAAAGCTTCATCTTGATAAGTTTATTTCTCAGGGAGATCGGAAAATGACTTGAAGCCAGTGAGTTTATTTGGAGAGAGCATCAACAAAAAATAATACTGCTCCACAGTTTTAGATTAAGGTAGGGAGGAGGGAAAGCAATCCCTCCAGGCAATTTAAAAYAAATCTTTGCTTTCAAACTGCTGAGCTCTTTCATTTTGAAAGTAGCAGATGAGTAGACATAGAGAAACACTTAAAAATTTTTTTTTGGTAACTATCAATTCATTTTAATGGAGAATTAATGTTGTTGTCATAATTTCATGACTGCCTTTGCAGATCCCAAGAGGAATGATATTAAATTGGGAAGTAATTTCAGTTTGAGTTATAAAAATATCAAGAAAAGTCTCAACTAAATATGTATACAAATTATGTAAAACAGCTTTACTCTTCTGACTAAGGTTCTCTGCATGCCTCTGGCATAAAGGTAGAAATCATTTATTCTGTCTTTATGTAATACTGATTTATATGCACATATTTTAAAAACCTTGGCCTGATGAAGTACAATTACAGAAAACCCTCAAACAACCTTCCCTCCCTCCTACTTACCCTCCTTCCTCCCCACCCCCCCCCCCCAAAAAAAAAGAAAGACCAATAAAGAAACTCAGCTTAACCTGCTTCTGTAAAGAAGCAGCAGCAATCAGATTGACAGGAGGTAGTGTCCATATTGCAATATGCATTAACAGGCTGTCTGTGGAAGTTTTGTTGATAAATTGAAGAGCCGTAAATAATTATCAGAGTTTTGAAATTAGTATCTTTGATCTTTTGATCAAGGACTGGCACATAATATCATATGGCTGTTGGGAAAGATTTTCAATTGACAGATGTTATGCTGAGGCTGGAGAACAGCTGAAAATGGAAACAGATGATATGTTCAACTAAATGCTGTTACTTTGACCTCATTGTTATGTATGGCTTTAGAGTAGCATTTGAAGTAAAGGGTAATTGAGAGAATGGAAAGTAATGGTTAAGTGGGGTAAGGTGCAATGCCATCTTACCCAAGATAAATTGTACTGAATAAATTCGGTGTTTTCTTGGGTTGGATGATGGGCTTTACACTAAAGGAAGATAGCAACCCAGATTTCCTAGAGTGAAACCTTGCCCCACTGGGTATTACTACTTGACATGGAAATGTCGGTGGCTAATGTAAGAATTAAGATGATTTGGGACTGACCACAGACAAGATTGCAATGGATCGTGTTGGAGGGATGAGTTACCATTATGAAATAAAGTTCACTGGTTGCTTAGGGATCAATTTTGAAATCACCTGGCCTTCCTGACCCATCTATAGGTCAGACCCATCACCCTGGCTATAACTTGGTCTCTCGCTCAAATTGCATTATTCAGAATTGTTTGACAGGATGGAAAACAAAGGCGCTATTAGTACCTTTGATCTCTTCTGTCTTCCTGCACACACGATAATTATTAGCGTTCTTGATCATTTGTAGTAAAATTAATGAGTTTGTCAAAGAATTTTGATTGTGTATGCTGTGGTCTGTAAAGTATATAGCAATTTGCATCCACGTGTTAGTGTTTGAACAGTTTTGGACTAAACAGTCATTAAATGATTGCAGGTCAGGATTTGATAACCTGCATCTTCCTTTTTGATTTTATATTCCTATCCTTTCAAAGCTTTAGCCTTTTTGGTTTGTCTTGCTTCCTTTATATTTCACCAGGCCTAATACTCTAGTTCCTAATGAGAGATCAATTTTGGGCAAAGTGGAGTATAAGTTTGGGAAAATAATAGTCCAAACACAAATTTTGAAGAGTTTTCTGCTTTCCTGTGGATTATGTTTAGTAATGTATTTTTTGTTTCCTTGATTTCTTCCTAGCCACCTCCAGACAGGGGCATGAATCCCTACATGATTGTATTAGGAAAATAAGTGACATGGACTTCAGATAAAACTTTGCCAACAGAACAAAGCAGATGGGAGGAGAAAAAAAAGTTTTGTGACATGGTAGCAGTTGGGATGCAAAAAAGGTTGAAGGCAAATGAGAATTTTTCAAAATCTGTCCTTGTCCACCATGGCTTTATGGTGCAGAAGAATTACTTTTTCTGTTAACATTTGCATGATCCAAAATACTGGGTTTAGAAATTAAATTTTAGGAAGGGTTTTTGAAGAAAACTATTGCTATTTAATGTTAGGAATAGCCCCTTTCACCTATAGTATGCAAAATCTTAGGTGAACAGAAGATGTAGGTGTTTTTTCCCTTTTTTATATGCAGATAATTTTAGGTGATGACTTCAATGTAATAGAATGTTCTTTTTTTATTACATAACTTTTTGTATTGTTACTCTGACTTTTGTGACATTACCGTTCAGATATATGTTTTTACATCTCTTTCCTCACATAGGTCTTGCAGAGGCAGATGATTCAGTTTTTTAAGGAGGGATTAGGTAAACTGTACGGTCAGATTAATGATCAGTTACTAGAAAATCAGTAAGAGAAGCATCAATTTCACACTTCTCAGGCCCCAGTTTAGGTTTAGGTTAAAGGTTTTCCTGTAGTCTCTAGCCTCTTTGCAAATCCCTGTCAGCTCCAGTGATTTCCAACCACATCTTGCTATGGCACATCCAGTATGCACTCATTAAATATTGAAACTCAGCATTCAGAAACATTATTCATTCATTAATATTGCATCGTGGCCTAAACTGCATTGTTCAAAACATTTTTGAGTGTTATGCAAGTCTGTCAGAATACATTAAGAAACTTGCTTGTGTCAAACTAAGCCAAAAAAAAAAATTTGAACAGTTTGCACTATAAGCATGTTTTACTCTAATTTTAATTCAGTGAAAGCATTCTGAGCTGAGGAGGCATCATATAGAAGCCTAAGTGTTAAAAGATCCTGAAAGGCGACGGAAGTTGGATAAAATGAACATTAATTTTCAACAAAACTAATTCTCACTTGAAAAAAACCATAGATTTATATTTTCTTAAATAGTAGACTGTTCTAGTTCTGTGCCGCCTTTACATGGAGTTTATACTTCAGGATCATCTCCAACTTCTAAGGCTAATACCTCTTCAGATTTTTCTACCTTTTATAGAGAGGAAGAGAGGATGATTTTCCTGAGAGTGGACTTTGAAACAGGAAATATTTTGATTTTGGCTGAATGTAATGAAAAATGACATGGTTCATGTTTAGTACTTTGAGTTTATCTTGGGTCACCACAAATACATCAAACTGTGTACCCTGGAGACTATAGTAAAGATATAACAAGTAGCAAGTAGTTATTTTCCTGAAAAGTAACAGAGAGAAAATATTTCATCTTTGACAGTGCGATAAATTTTTGATATCCAGAAATAAGGGCTAAAAATGATACATTACTATATTTACTTTTAATATTGCATTGTTTACCAATTTTGGATTTCCTGTGAACTATAGATTAGTTTAGAATAAAGCACGTAGTGGCCAAAGTACAAGACTCATAAAATTGTAGATATTTTTTAACATTTCACTGTGTTGCTGTTGTCCTTGAATGTCCTTTTTTCCTTATTGATAATGTTTAACATCTGCAGGTATTTTTGAGGAGTCAGAAATGGATATTTGGAAGTAAACAAGGGAGTGAATTCTTCTGTATTGAAAATTAAAGTTATTCATCTTGTTAGTATGGCTTACATGGTTCATGTTGTGCAAGATTTCAGTACCCCCCCCCCCCCTTTTTTTTTTTGTTGTTGGGCCATAGACATATGGCCCAACCAGACATTCACTTTAGGTCATTATTTCAGTGAGGAATTATTTTTGCTAGTATATACCCATGAAGCAGCAGCAGTTAAATTCTGGTATCATATGGTTAGAAATGATTACTTTTAAACTTTATTTTTTTTTTAAATACAGAAAATACAGAATTCTGAAAATGTAAAGGGCTAATGTCTACGTAGCATGCTAAATATAGGTCTATTCAATCTATATATCCTTAAGATGCATTAATTTATGCAAAATTTATCTTCCTTCTACTGTCAACTGTGGCAAAAGGCCAAGATGAACTAAGCAATTGAGATCTTTTTTTTTTTTTTTTTTTTCCCCTCCATGATGTGTTGGAGAGAGTTGTAGAGAGGGAAAAACTGTAGCTCGCGATGGGCAGCTCTAACTGGTGACTGTCATGTGCGAGGTGGGCGCTCTGATCTGCAGCCTGGGTATTCGATAACAGCGTATGGTACAGCGTCACTGCTGCGATGCTCCAGCTGTTCTTCATTCCAGTCCGGGCCAAATCAGTAGCACTAGCTTGGGCAAATGCYGTAATTTTATTCATTCAGTCTTTTTCAGCAGCTGCAGAGAAAGAGGTTTTCCTCCCCGAGAAGCGGGGTAAGTGTTTCAGGCTGTCTTACATAATGCGCTGAAAAGTTCAGTGTATTCACACGTAGCGTCTCTGCGACTTACTCTTATGCGAGCGTGTTGTGCTCGTCGTTGCATCGAAAACTGTGTAATAACAGATGGCATCCGGAATCTCGCATTCCCTGCCTCTGTAGAGAAAACTAAAGATGACTGCGAGAAAAAAAGAAAAAAAAGGAAAAATATGTTTATGGAATGCAGATGGAGCTCATAAATACATTTATGTACGAGTATTGGGCAGAAATCATTCAAAGGTGAATGTTTTCCTTTACTTGCAGAGAGGAGGATGCGGTGGTGGAAGTATCTTGACCGTAGGGAAAAGTAACCTCTGTCTGGTATTGCTTTTTAGATTTCTGTTTGAGGATGCACTTCAGTTCTGACAAATTTTGTGCAAAATTAAAAGGTTATTTTGCCTTTTAAACTTATGACTCTGTAGCTTTTGGAAATGCAAGGAAAGATTTAGGAGGTGCAAACAGGAGGTATCTTTTCTGATTCCTGCAAAATATGGGCTGCAGATTTTCAAGAAAGGTCTTCGCCCTTAATCCTTTTTGAAGAAATGCGGAAGCCAAAAGGTTATTCTGCTGAAATAGGGCATTTTCATTATGGCCTTGGTCTGAAGGTGGTGGGGCCAGATGTTTTGATCACATGTTTACTTTTTTGTTGTTTTTTGTTTTTTTGCCTCCGTCCCTCCTGCCAACCTCCCAAACATACAGATCTAAGAACAAATTGGCCTATATATATATGAGAGCATCTTTCAGACATGTTATTCATCTGTCTGCTTATATCTATCTAATTGTATGTGCAAGATTGCTCTTTGAGAATTAAGTTTTAGTTTTACGTTCAGTTTTAACAGATGATTTCAGGGCTATCAGCTAAAAAAAAAAACCAGTGATTTTAACCAATGCAACTTGTTTTCTTCTGACAGAAGTTTTTTTCATCTTTTAATGTTATATTAGCTATTGTGTTTAGGATAACCATATTTAGTAGATGACTCAGCTTTCTACTTGGAAAGCATGCTTCTGGTAACAGATATCTAGCAGAAGAATCCCTGCATCTTTGCACAAAGAGAAACATGAAGTTTTCTAAGTATTCACAGATGCATTTTTCTATTTTAGACCTGTAGTATTCACAGGTTTGGTGTACACTGAAGACAGATTTCCAAGGCAAGGACGGGAACTGACATGAATATGTTGTTTTGAAGTATCACAATTACGAGAAAGATATCAACTAGGGTAACTATGTCAGTCATTGACTGCTAGAGTGTTTTCTGCTTCCATGCTAGAACATGTTGATGTACCACTGAATGGTACTTCAATGGTTCAAAGGAAAATTTCAGGAAGGCATGCACATGTTTTTCACTCTCTGGTGTGTTCGTCTTTTGTTCATATCAGCGACAAAATTGCAGGTGTTTTTTGTTATTGTTTTCTCGTCCTTAAAATATTTACTGATTTAAGTTATTACTTATCAGTAGATGAATCTACGGACATATGGAGATGTCTCCTTATTTAAATATCAATACCAAAATATAGTATTAAAATATGAGATTAGTAAACACGTGCTACACAAAACAATATACTACATGAGTCATGCGCTGCTATATTTAGAGCTGTGGACTGCGCTTTCCATTTAGTAAAGTAGAGACAGTCATCAAGCACATAAAGGATGGGTGAAAGTAGTTATGATACAGAATTTGATACAGTGCCAGAAGCTTGAGGGGTGATAAAAAGATAAGTGACTTAATCTTTGGGTATCCATTAGCTAAACTGCAAAAGTGCAAGAGTCCTACAAGAATAAATTTTCTTCAAAGCATGAACTGAGGAGCTTTGAAGTCCTTAAAGACAGTGCTGTAGAAGGGCAAGAGTAGTTGCTTTTTGTATATGTGATTGAGTACTATAAAACAGTATAGAACATGAAATACTGTGAAGTGTTAATTCTGAGCTCAGTATGTAAAGATTTGTGTTAATGTGTTATGTGTACTTTAAAATAGCACTATGGAAAAGTACTCCTCTTGCTTGCTTTATTTCACTGAATCAGATAGTGTAACAGGATAGCTGTACATTTTCTGAAGCAGCATTTCCGAATTATTTAGTATTTTTTTTTATTCAAGCTATCAACTTTTATAGAAAAATGTATAGCCTTTTCTGCTGTTTCAGCACCTTTTTTAAGGCACAAAGCTTATTTCTTTCTGTACAAACGATCACTGTAATGCGTAATATCTCTTGTCTGTTAACTAGGGCTTTGTGCTTAAACGTGGGAAGCATTATATTGAGCCTTTAATTTTGCTGTAATTAAAGTTGTCGTTGTAAATGGTCTATTTATGTGGAGTTCTCGGAGGAGTGGACTAAACTGACAATTTCCGCTATATAACTCTGTACCTACTTATAAATTGCAGATCTGGATCTTTTTTTTTTTGGCTAGGTAATTATATAATTTATTATTGAAGATTTAGCTGTTGTTTGCTTTCATTCAGCTGCAGGACATGCTGAATACCAGTAAAATGAATTTGTAATGTCAAGGAAGAAAACTACTGTAAGTTGATGCAAGCAAATGTTTGAGATATTGCAACGTAGCTGCCTGGTGTTTGTTTCATTAAGCTCGTGCAAGCCACCCAATTATGTAACTCAAATAAATGAAAATTACTTCAAAATCCTACTGCTTTTGTTAAAACTCTAGTGAATTTTAATCAGTTGAGATGGGCATTTAGGATATTTTTATGACTACAGCTTGCCTTAAATTAAGAAGTGTAGTTCATGCTTCAGAAAGTTAAGTACAGTTATGCATACGTTTTGTTATGTAGATATGATGAGATACATTTCTGATCACATGAATTTGGATTAGAGTAGATAGGAAAAACCTTATTTTTGCAGGTAAAAAGCAAGGCAGTCACAGCTGTTTTTGAAGAACGTGAACTGTATCTTTTTGACCTAACTTGTACAAAATTCAATCATGAAACAGCATAAACCTCTTTTATGGTAGAATGCTGCACAAGAAAGTGGGGGAGGTAGAAAATTTGCTGTGCTGTTTTCTTTGAGTGAGATGACCTGTATGTCTTAATCAAAAAGGTTAATAAACTACTTCTAAACGCCTTGACCGAACAACATATACAGATGTTGCCGAGCCTTTGAGTTTATAGGGACAGTGGGCAGGGGAAGTACCTTTGCATGCAACTAGCCTCTAGTGAAGGAGTAAGCTTTTGCTTCTGGAGTTGAGCGTATAAATGCCAGTGCTGCTTTGTGACTTTTATCTGTAAAAGTTGCTAGCTGTAGGTTTGGAAGACCTATGTATTAGGACTAGGACACGGACCTTTCTAGTCTGTATGAGAGAAGCCACCTGCTTTTCATGAGAATAAACAGAACATCAGCATGCGTTGATGAATGGAGGGATCTAGTTATAAAATTTGGACTGAAGAATTTATAAACCTGCATGTAGAAGAAACCTGGATATTTCTTTGACAAAGGTGCAAAAGCCATCTAGTATTTCAGAGCCAAACAAGAGAAAAAATTTTGTAGGAAGGAGCTCCAGATCTATCTGGAGGAATAGCTGTCTCAAGGTTTACAGTTAAGCAGAGAGTCTGCAAGGCAGATGGATGTGTATACGTAAAAGATTAGCAAAGAAAGCTTTGTGCTGGAAATCAAGGGGTGGAAGGGGGTCAAAATAAGAATTCCTTCAAATGAACTGGAAGCTTTCATTTTCTTTATTCTGCTATGTTTTGAACTAAATAGATGTTTTTCCTCCGCTTATCAAAAAAATGTTGGAGACGAGGGAGGCTAGCGTAGTGAAGGTGAGAGTCTTAAAACTCAGAGAGCACTAATGTGCTTGAGTTGGAGGACTAACATATCTCTRTTGCAGGAGTACGGAAGAATTATCTGTCTGACTGCAGGCTTTTAGTAGCAAAGATTTTTATCTAGTCCATTAAGTTAGGAACAACATGATACAACTGGAGATTGACAAATAGTTTGTACCTGTATATATATATTTAAAAAAAAAAAAAGAAAGGAGTAGAAGTGCCAACAGCCACAGACCTGTTGAAGTAAAATTAGTGACAAACAAAAATGTAAACAAATTTTGAAGGGCAGATCAATTACTGACATAGAAAGGAAAGGAAAATAAGAGACAAGCAACGTGGGTTTACTCAAGGGAAGTAACACCAGAGAATAAATAATTTGATATTTTTGTCCTGTAATGACATAACTGCTTTAAAACACAGAAATACAGTTGGCGTGACCTCTCCAACCACTGCTGAAACATTTGGCATCTTTAGAAAACTACTGGTTAAGCATATATGATGCTCCAAGGACCTATGTTCAGGACTGGAATGGCTATGACGGTCTCGAGCTACTCAAGCTAATTTTAGGTGGGCTACCTCGGGCAAAGTAGGATGTCTTGCCCCAAGTTCTCGGCTTCTGTGAAACCTGCATTATATCACTGTCACTGTTGTCACTGGTGTGTGAATATACTCATGGCCGTGTCATTGTCCGTTAATTCTTTGGGATGTCAGAGTTTCTGAGGAAAGGTTTCTTAACAGCTTACTGGAGGGTGGGGAGGCAGGTGACACCGGTATGGGGACTAGATTCTGGRTCATCTTGTTTAAGCAAGTTGGCAGTAAAGCACATCCAGAGTTTTGGAAAAAGTAGAAAAGAACGTCCCATCACTCTGTAGCGTACTTAGCAGGGAAGCCGAATGTAACAGCAGTCAGGTTAAGTCCTTAAATGGTGTRTCTTGACATTAGGAACCTATTATTTTTTTAAGTGTTAGAGGAGCTGACTTTCCTCTGTTTGGAAGAGAGGTTGAGAGGAGACCTCGCTGAGGTACGTAATTCTAGGGGCAAGAGGGAGAGAAGACTCAGAAGACTAACAGAGCTAATGTCAAATGTAGGAATAGTTTGACAAGAATTAGAGGTAAATGTTGGAGCATTTTTTAATTGTGGAGAGTTTATAATGTGAAAAATTCTGGCTGCCTTTTCAGATAATATCTGATTTCATATTATTTAATTACAATGTGCATAAAGAAGAAACAGACTTTTAGGGGAAAAAATCTGAGAAGTAGAATCCAAAAAGGACGGCGAAGGAGCACACTTCAGTCTCTGGAAACACTAACTGCTTCTTCTGCTGTCTCTCCCAAGAAAGAGATACTGAGACTTCTATTTTGACACTTTTTAGGCAAAACAGTATTCCTCTGATCGAAAAGATAACCAGTGTGTTTTGACTGCACCATTGATTGCRTGAAGGGTTTGATATATTGATGCTGCTGGAATAATTTGGGGGACCTTGGGAAATCACTTAATGGAATTTGGTCCATGTCTGCATAATCTGACTTTTTGCTAGAGTAATTGAAGATGCTGCTTAATAAACTTTTTATAAAGACTCCCAGTTGGTTGCTGCATTTCAGAGGGTTGTGTCTGAGCACAAAAGTAATACGTGTTGTAATTGTCTTTTCCTTCCCCACCCCACTTAAATRTTTTCCCTGGGGAAGAATCTAATGTACTGTAATGCTAGTACCTTTTACAAAGTGACCCTCCTCATTATGATTTGTTCCTTGAAGCTCCCTTGACAACRTATAAATGCACTGAGAATACTTAAGCTTCCTCTCCTTCACTCTTTGAAAAATCTATTTGAAAACCTGTATTTGATATTTCCATTATGATTCTGAGCTCTCAAATGTTGACTCTGTGTTTGGTGTCACAACACATGTGCAATAGATAAATTTTATTAGCTAAACAGTCTAACGTATCTGTGTATATTTTCATGAAAATTAGATATGGCGTGCTTATATAAAGTGCTATTGTAAAAATTCCTAGGAAATTTATGGTTTGTGACGTTATATACATGTTGAGAATTTTCTGGGACCGGAGTTGCCTGCATTAACTCTGTTGTAACCGGTTCAGTAGCTCTGTTTCGTGTGATGCTCTCAAATCACTGGGGAGGTTTATTATGGTGGTTTGGCTTTTTTGCAGCTTGGTAAATAGGTGTGTTGTTTGGGTTTATGGTGTATCCAAATGTAAGAGCATTATCCCATTACAGAAGGGAGCAGAGCTTGGAGCTTGAGTTAGATGTCCAATTACTGCCTGGCTATGGGGGAGAAAGAGTATTTTTCAAGAAAAGCTCCTTAAAAACAAAAACAGCCCTCCTCCCAAACAAACAGACCTCCCTGCATATTCTTATTACTTAAAGATATTTTAATAAACCTCTTSAACGAGTTGTATATCTTGTGATTTCATAAATAGTGTTATTAATACTTGTTGAATTTGTATATTCTGACTTTTGACCATTTAACTGAAAATAAACTTCTGCCATTCTGTAGCAAATATTCTGCGTGTCTTAAGCCGACAAGAGCTGGTTACAGTGACTGTTTTTAAACTGACCATGCCCATGTCCTTCTAAACTACGTTTGGAAAATGCACTTTCAATCTGAATTTCCCTCCACCTTCTGCAGATTGAAACAAGAGCAAATGCATGTACGTGATGAGTTTGGCAAACTTCTGGAGCGAGAAAGGATTGCTTCGAATGAACATTTGACTCGAGCCATTCTCAGAGAGCGAGCTGCCACGGAAGAGGAGCGTCAGAAGGCACAGCGCTTTGTAAGTTCAGAAACTTCTATACAAAGCTCAGATTTTCAAACAATCGCTTCTTAAGACTTTTTTTTCAAACTACTGGTAGAAGAAGAAAGCAGATCTCTTCCTGTGATTATTGTTTTTTCTTATTACTCACTATTATCTGCCCTTTTTACTTTTTTGCTGTGAAATGTCCCTGTCTTAAGAGCAGCTGATTAAAAAGAGCCTAATTCTTAAGAAGGTTGCAAAGATGTTATGTTTAGTGGGTGGGGCGGGGAGTAATATATATATTATATATATATTTTTTTTTCAGGGGAAGGAAAAATAATGTGATAATCTAGGTCTATTTACTACATTTTGTTAGACTGTGTTAAGAAGTTACTGAATACAAACAAGACACTTCTTGCAATTAATTATCTACTCCTTATTTAAATAATATTTCCGGGCTAGAAATCTTGCTAAGAATAGGGATTTAAAGCAGAATTTTTGAAGTCTTGTATGAGCTAGTTAATCAAAAGTTGGACTTCTTTTTTTTGTCTCAAACTTTGGTATCTGCTTAGTGAAAAATTCTGTATCAAAGAATCGTATTTCATTAGAGCTGATGTATAAAACCTTTCTGACAAGGAAGTTGTAAAATATAGCTGGCTGTTTGCCTCTGAAAACTGGCACTATATATTTCAGTCACTTTCAAATGTCTGGCAGATTTATAGCTTCCTATAGCAGTTGCTTGAGGCTGCCTGTAGTGAGTCTTCTATCTAACAATAATAATTATTCTCTGAGGTATGAGTGTGCTTTTTTTTGGCAAAAGACTTGAGTATAAACGGTAAACAAATTGGTGTTTTCAAGGGGGAGGGGAAGTTTAAAATCACTTATGTGAGCATTCCTGTTAAAATAAATGGAATTGCTTATGTCAGTGTCTGTATAAACATTTGTTTGGCCCTCTGTATCTGAAGTAAAATCAAAGCTGTCTAAGAATTATGTTTTTSTAATGTAGCAAACTAGCCATTTCAATAAGCAATAGCTTTATCTATGCTGTGTAAGTAAAAAATTTATTGCCTGTGTTCTTTTTCCAAATCGCTGACAATTATTTAAAAAGTTCACATAAACGTGCCTGAGTATTGGTATCTTTTGGAGTCGTTTCCCAGTGCTTTTTCAGACCTATATGGTAATGTCATTATTGAAGAATAATTAGTTGTAGYGTGGCTAAACGATTGATGCATATTTTGTTATTTTAAAGTGTGATGTCAAAGGAAAATGGAGAGGAATTTTGATCCAGACACAGTCTCAGTCTTACGACATAAACCCTTCCATTGCTAAAGTCGTGCAGGACAAATAAGGGTTTTGTGGTGTCAGCCTTATGGAGAGCTGAAGTTTTATATTTGGGAATATCATTTGTGTGAATTGCCAGGGCTTTGCGTCTTTCACTTACTACTGTATTTAGCATGGTGCTTTTGAGAAGTATGTGATACCTTTCTCATCAAACAATTGAGAAATTTCTTACTGCATATATGAAACTGGCTTACTTACCTGTTATGTCAATTTTATTATTAGCTTTCTCTTATTCTGGAATATTTCGGTTGGAACCGCTTAAGTGAAGCAGTCGGGAGTTGCTGTTCACTAATTCTGTACCTTACCAGGCTGGAGAGTGTTGCTCCAAGCTGTGTGGTGTTGCTGCGTGTTGAGCTGGAAGAAGAACAGGCAAATAGTGCAAATGAAATGAAGCAAACACCTTTAAATCTTCGAGGGTGAGCTGTCATGTGGAATTGTATCGAGTGAGTTGCTGTCTTTTAGTGGTGAAGGCGCTGCTGCCTGTCACCTCGGAAAGCTCACTATTGAAAACGCATGTCTTTGCAGAATATGCACCCTAGTTAATTAACTTGCGCTTCTGCAATTTGGAAGATGAGCAAGGTATCTGAACTCTGTCAGTGACTTATGCAACTTGGTGCCGTCATCTCACTTTTGATCATTGAACTTCTGAAACCTCTAAAATTTTAAAACATCTTGCATTTTCTGGTGAAAATTGCTATGCAGTTTTGCTATGACTGCTACAAATTTGTTGCCACCATCGTTTTGTTCATTCTTGGAAGTATAAGGCAACAAAAGTAGCAAGTGGTCCTTGTGTGCTAGTTTCTTGAAAATGAGTAAGCAATAAATCAGTTTCTGTCAGCTTGTTGCCTTCTCAAGCATTAAATAATTCTCACCTTCCATGTAGATCCTTTTATAAGCCACCTCCTCTGCTTTCCTGTAAATGGTCATATTTTATTCCCTTGGCTTATTTGCTTCTGCTAGCTATTTATTCATGTTGCCTCTATCCAAGTTGAATTTATAAAATCTGTAGCGCGGGGGGATATGTTTGTGTATGCCATTTGTGAGGTAGCATGCAGGATATCGTGTGTTGGATAACTGCTACAGGAGGTTGATGTTTTACGTAGCCTGGATTTATCTGGCCTGTAAGATTCTTTGTGGGGAAGAGGAGTGTTTTTTATATTGTTTCTGAAACGTCAGTAGTATTATCTACAAACTTAATTTCTTTGCTGCTCCTTCATTGTTTAAATAGTGCACAGGAAATGATAATATTATGGTTAGGAAGGAAGAAAAACTTTTTTTTTAAAGACTGCTAATTCAGTTTTAAAATAAACAGACATGAAACTGTTAGATTGAAGTAAATGCTTCTCATTCCTAAACCACTTTAACACTAGCTGCTTTTTGGAGAGAAGAAACTTCTGAGTGTTAAGGTACCAAAAGTTAGCATTAACTCTTAAAAAAAACTTGATAAAATGAGGCTGAAACAGGCAGCTAAAAATGTAACAGCTCTGCAGGTGGCAAGAAGAACTACAGAAAAACATCATTTATCTCTTTAAGCAAATGTATTCCATTTATCAAAAAAGAAACCTAAAGGAAGTCAGCAGAGCTTGAACAGCAAGGTAAAGCAAAGGATGAAGGCATCCTTACAAAAAAAAAAAAAAAAAGTCTGAAATAATTTTCAAGCTACGAGATTTATGAAGATCATGATACTTGCTAGACTAAATGTCAAAAAACCAAAAACCCAGAAGCATAGTGTGGCAAAAAAGGTGTTAAAGTACAGTTAATGGAAGGTATAAAGACTAACACACACACACATGTGTGCACATGCACGTGCACCTGTGCACACGCACACCCTAGAACAGGAATCCTACCAAAGATTTTTTTAAGCCAGTAGATTAGGGAGCAAGAGCAGTGCACAGAAGAGAAAAAGTCGTAGCAGGAAAGAACACCGTGAATGGGTTGTTCTACATATCTGTTCAGAGTGGAAGAACTTGTGGAAGTTCCCGTGCTGGAACTTTTCTTTGCAGAGGTCTTTTCAAACAGTGTCTTGGATCTGAAGTTTTGGTAGAAGACATTAGGGAAGAAATTGATGGTATTACTAATAACGGCGTTGTATTCACACAAAGTCTGAAAGAAACTCAAAGATGATAGATGAGCTAACGATAGCTGAACTACTTACTGCTGTGTAAGCTGTTAGCAAAAGCTCCCTCAGTACAAGTGGACTGGAACGTGGCTAATGTGATGTCAACTTTTTTAAAAATGATTTTAGGGGAGATGCAGAGGTCTGCAAAACAGTAATTCTGATGTCCGTACCAAGCAAGGTAGAAGTTATATTTGAGAACAGAATTTCTAGACCCTCACCAGAGCCCTAGGAATCAGCCCTCACAGACTTAGCATGAGGATTTGTTAAACTGTTGATATTCAAAAAATACAGCAGAAATAAATCTAGCTGCTGTTAATTCCTTTAGTAATGTCTTCAGAGGTCGTTTTTCTCTTCACTTCACTTTTCTTTGCTTTCAGGAGTCACCATTCAGACATAGCCTAACTTTCTTTACTGCAGCATATGGCTGTAGGCTTTAAGATACAATTCTAGGGAGACCCAAGGCACCAAAGAGCTTGTGGGGTCTTGCCTCTCCTTTGGCATCTCACCCCGTCTCTGGTTTTGGGATCCTGCTGTCCCACTGCTGTGATGCTGATGATTGGTGCTGAAATGAGCTGATTTGGCTCGCTAGCCCTGTAAAAATTGATTCTCCTTTTTTCCCCTCCCATCTGGCTGGTGCTGTGAACCAGCTATTTTAAGGGTCACATGAACGTCAGCGCTAGTTGTAAGGGATGCAGTGGACTCATGAGGGGAAAAGAGGGAGTGGGACTATCCTTTTGGCAGCAGATGTGACTTGTCATATTGAAGAAAGCTTTCACATGTTTACAAGGTGCATCTTGGTCAGCTTTGATGAAGAATTTCTTCATCTCTTCTCTAGCTGTTTCTATCTCTGCGGTGCAGTTCACCAACTTTTCTGTTGTAGCAATGCAGCTGATGTACGCTGAAGCAAGCTAATTACAAATTATCKCTCTGGAGGCTTTCTTCAAGTGCAGATGTGTCGACAGTCTGCTGTATAGGTTGTCTACGGACGCAGTTTGTTTTTTCCTCAGTCCAGCAGTTTTGGAGGCAAGTTGTTGAGGGAAGCTAATGAAAACTTCTTGAACTGGCCTTGTCACTGGGGAGAGTGGGTTTTTTTTTTTTTTTTTTATAGCTTTACCCTTAGCTACAGTCAGTTTGGAGACCAGCTATTTGGAAGACATCTGCATTTGTTTCACCAAAGAAGGAGGTACTTTGTCATCTTGAAGTTGTTCTTGAGAACTGTGTCTAACGCACTGGGCGGTGTGTGAAAAATATATTCCTCTTTTATACCCCTAACATGCTGGTTTAGAGTATGATATATATTCTGCCCATTCTTCTTGAAGAAGGGCTTCATAATGAGTTAAGTCTTTTTATTTCAGTCTGACCATAAAAAAAAATTTTGATACTGGTGTGATGTCCTGTGGCGAAGACTGGTGGAGTTGAGGGCTCCGTACTGCTGAACGCTCCAAGAATACTTTCACTTTGTCTTATTCATGTAGGCAGCAGACCTGTTCTCCTTTGCAGTATTTGTTGGTGATCTTTGCTGCACATCTGAAAATTGCAGGCAGTTCGGTTGAATATGGTCTCGTTGAGTGGCTTTAGATGTGGTAGCTTTGCCATAAATAGCTTATTGACATTCCATCACTTGAGTCATTCTGGGAGTTGGGGTGAGACATAGAGAACATGAAGTAAAAAATCGATAGTTATCCACAAAGCAGAAGGTCTGTTGTATTTCCATCTCCTTATAATGACCTGGAGTTTACTGTTAACATATTTGCTTCACTGTCTGGACTGAAATGAGCTGTCATTAAGACCCTATATGTTAGAAAATGGTTTTATTGAGCTGCCAATGACATTAAAGTCTCATTTCCCTTTGAAGAAGCAGAGAAATATTGTTCTGTTCATTTGTTCTAACCATAACATTAAAATTTGATTATTGCCATCGTTAGAAATCTGTATCCATGCTAATGAAATTATATATATTTCCCTACGTATTGTTCCAGGCTTTCATTGAAGTACCTGTTAGAGAATGAAATCTGTTATTGCTGAGTTTTTCTATTGTTTTAAATAATTTTCTACACAAGAATGTCTATTAATAAATTCTGTGTTCAAAAAATCAATTTGGGAGAAGTATCCTTATATTAAAAAGCAGTTTTTGCACCTTAGGTGAATGTGGTAATCCGATTATTGGATATTTTTGCTAGCAGAATCACATTTGAGATGTATAATTCTTCTTTTACTTTTCTAAGCACTGAAATCAATAGACMAAATACATTCCTTGATATATTAGAGCTGAAGTGTGTTGAGTTACATTAGGAATGAATTTGACCTAATGTCATAATTGAAAACATATTGTCGAAATAGTGTTTTACTCTTCTGTGTCTCAACTGTTCAGGTGTTTTTCCTATCATCCTTGCGTGGCTGGTCCAAGTCACTATATACGTGGGCTATGCAATGACCTTTGCTTTAGTATTGCATTTATTTTTCCTGTCCTCAATTCATTGTCTTTGTCAAGAGGAGGTTCCCTGTTTTCCATAAACAGATTATATTCTGACCCTTCTTGCTCTTTCCAAACAGTCCTGTGCTAACCATATTTTAAGGATGACTTCACTAGAAGATACCAGGGGGAAGAATTACTAAATGAGTTAAGGCATTAGTTCTGAAGAGAAAAGGAGTGTGTTTACAAATCTGCAGTATTTATTACATACCTCATTTAGCTCATTCATCATTTTAATAGAAAAATGAATCTTTTTAGATGATTCTGTAATAATTTGAGGTAAACTACATAGCCTAAGGCAAAACATGATTGCTTACTGTAGAGAAGGCCAAGCTGTTTTTGAAAAATACAGTATGATTGGTGACTATAATTTGTGGTTTTATGATAGTGAAAATATTAAAGGCTTTCTAGCGGTGCTCGTATTTGAAAATGAGACCTAAAGTTTGGAAACAATGTGGTACAAAATTAAATTTAGCGACAGTTGTTTTGTCTCCTGTTCTTCTGTTTTATAATAAACATCTGTACTTCCTGAAAGTACAGGAGATCTACTCATAAGATTCTTTCAGGTTTATAGGCATACTTCTTTGTTGGCATATGCTGTCCCTTTTAACATTTAGAAATGGCTGTTTTGTTGCAACAAATAGTCTTTTTGTATTAGGACCCTTGCAATTTGGTTAACAGTAATCTGGCGCTTTTTTTTCCCCCTTCCTATTGTAGGAGACAGGGTAAAAGAGAAACAAGAATGGGGGAAGAAGTTATTTTTGCATATTGAAGATGTGATCCATTGTTTTGGGTTTGTTTTTGTTTTGGGGAGGTTTTTTGGTTGTTTTCTGTGAAGGAACTTGGATGCAAGCTGCTTGGGACATCGAAAGAGGGCTCCTTGGAGTACGTAGTAGTCTGGCTTTCACCTGGTTGAGAACAGTTGTCAAGCTGGTACTGTTCAGCTTCCATCTTTGAAGAGGAACTCCTTCACCCTCTTTCTGGGAAGTGGCCCTGGGTCGCTAGAGCTTGAGATTTGTTCCTGAGCATGCTTATACCCACTTCTGTACAGTAATGACATTTTCAATTCYAAATTGTCACCACTACGTGGGTTTACAGAACCTGTCAGCCCAGAATTTGGAAAGAGGTATCGAAGGAAGTAATAAGCTTTCTTAGASCTTGAGGGCTTTCTACTTTTCCAATGCTTTCAGTTAGCTGGTCACTTCAAAATAAACAATCTTCATATCATACTGATGTGAWAAGCTGAATGCTTAATAATCCCGTATTCAGGGATAGCTTTTCGAAGAAAGCTGCACAGAAGAATGAACTGCATTACTCTGAAGTCACAACTAAGCACTCTGTTGAAAAGAGAGATACTTGGGGGTGGTAGAAATGAATCATGCTAAATTTTCCTCCTCTTAAATCATAAACTTCTTGCTTGTACCCAGCATCTGTCTTAACTTTGCCATTTTTTTCTTCAGTAGCCTCTGCACAACCTTAGGACTTGTGATGCTCCGGTGGTGCATCAGATGTTTCCTGTTCCATTTCAGATATTGCAGTAGCTGCTTTGGAGGCTTCCACAGCACTTGATAAACTCTTTCCTTACCCAGCCTTAAGCTATGCAAAATACAGCTTTTAAAGTCTGTTCTTTGCTTTCTTGATTGTGTAATTCTGACTTTAAATCCTTGCACTGTTCCCTCTGCTTTGCGATGTTAAGTTCAGGATTGTCTTCACCTTAGTTTTCAGGTGTTTTTTTTTTTGCTGCCTGTTTCCTAATCTTGTGCCCTGGTGGATCCCATGTATTTTCCCCCTTGCCCAAATGCCTTTGCACCTTTATTTCTGCCTTCCTCTCAGTCCCCCGTGCTAGTACKTAAGGTTATTACCTTCATCACCTTTGAATCATTTTTGAAATCCTGCTTCTGCAGAGACATCTACAAGAAAAAAAGGAAAAGTCATTTGCATTTCGAAAAGAGTAATTGCACTGTGTGTGCTCATCTTCATTCAGATAAACATAATGTTATGGATCTGGCTTATGTCTCTCCTGGCATACTTTTGTTCTCTTATGCKCTCACTCTCTTGTGCTTGCTTTCTCTTTCTGTCGTTTGTACTGCAGTAGTGAGGTATTTGGGATAGGAGTGTGGCTTTACCTCTGTTCTGAGATATTAAATAGATCATGTGAAACTTTTTTCTGTACCAAAAGGAAAAGAAGTTGTTGCTATGCAAATAGAGATCCATAATATTTGTTTCTAGCAGTGCAGGAATTGGAAATTCCTAACAAATATTTGTGAAGAATGAATGCTTTTCTTGCCTGGACACATGCACATGCCTTGAAGAAATGTTTAAAACCCACTCGCATGTCTAAAATGACATTATTAATGGTAGTGAACAGTGGTGCGGTTCTCTCTGTTTTTTTTTTTTTTTTTTCCTCTGATGTAGTTAAACAGTAAAAGTAATTTAAAATAGCCTGTGGGTGAGAGTGCCCTTCTTGCTATAGGTAGTACTCCCAACATCATCTATGTCATGYGAACTGTATCCTAGTTAAGAAAATGTTTTATTTCGTTTCTGAAACTGCCATTAAGTGCCTTTGAACTAAAAAAATCCATGCAGTCATTTAAAATATTCATTTCAATGGAACAATACAAATAATTTTCTCCTTCCTCCAGGTTTTGATTTGACAACATATTATAGATGGATAATTTAATTTTCCTTTTTATATATAATGATTGGTTGCTCTTTTTCTCTATGTCAAAGATTAACATACAGGAAAAAAACAGTGAAATAGGAAATTTTGAGGGCAGGTACAGTACATAGTGAGTACTTAAAATAATTTTTGAATGGTAGGAGTACTGTATTTTGTTAGTCAAACAGCATTTAAGAGCCAG
>PTFA01000147.1:1016262-1211176 GCA_003342895.1 Casuarius casuarius | reverse complement strand
AAATAGCCAACTCAGGATATTGACAGAATCAAAATTAATCATGGTGTTACCCCACCATCCAGATGAAGATCTAGTGCTTTACAAAGCCTGCTGCTCCATCAATTTGTTCTTTTGGTTGAATTCAAATTGAGTTCATTTTTATAGATTCACTGCATAATACTCTGCTCTCTCCTCCCTCATTCATTAACCAATTTGTTCTTGCTACTCCCTTTTTATTGACTGGCTAACAAAATTGCTGTGCCATCTTTTCAAATGAATATCATCATTCCTTGTCATGCATGGGCAAAAAGTAAGCATATTAATCCTTTTTACATAAACCTTTCCTTCCTGAGAGAAGACCCCTTTCTGCCTTCAAGATATCATGAAAAAGGTAAATTTTAAATAATGTTCTCTTGAAGCTTTCAGTACAGTGCTTGTGTATAAATATTCCTCCTATTCCATACTCCTTTTGATTACTTCTGGGCCTTTGGAGCATGTATGCCTTGCCCATTGTATGATACGACAAAAGCCAAATCAAAAAGTTGTCAAGACTTGTCCTTGGAAGTGACACGGTAAAAATGCATGTAACAGATGAAAATGTGCTCCTTCGGCAGAAGTCATGAAACATAATACAGAAAATCTCTTCCATTTCAATGGAAGAATTTGTGAGGTCTTAAGACTCTCATTCTGACTTTCATTTAATGTTTGTTTACTCTCAGCGTAAGTTAATCTTGGCTAGGCAAATATTTCCCTTGTCTCTGCTTTAGAGCACTTCAGTTATCTTTCTTCCCTTGGGTTGAATCAGAAGATTTATGAGAAGAAAGATCACTCAGGAGGGGGGAAAGATTAAGAGCAATTTGTGTCACTAATAGCTACCCGAACAATTAACAAAAATCCTTATGTCATGATACCTTTAGCCTATCTCAGGACCCCTTTCACTGTGGAACATGTATATTTTGGTTGGGACCATCAGCTGAGAGAAGGGGACCAGGCCACTAAAAGAGTACGGTTTGAAAAGGATCCAGCCRCTTGTACCTTAAAAAGTTCACTAGATTGATCAGTGAGTGATCTTGATGCTGCTGCTTTATGGTATTCACTCTGCGCGCTGTTGTAATGTTTGCTATGATCAGGACCCTGCATATTCTGTCACCAGCGAGCTCTGAGACAAGGGTCCTTCCTTTTGAACCATCAGGCTAAAAAAAAAGAGGAATTTTTGCAAACGGTAAGGTAAGTGATGCATACAATATTCCTTATGGCTTAATTTGGTAGCTTTATTTTCTTCTATCACCCCATTTATTGAGAACAGTTGAGAATCTGAATACTAAATAATAAGCCAGAGCCCATTCAGGAATATGTGGAATATGTGCTTCTCATGTCTATGAAATCCTGGAATAATGGAAATTTTTTTCCTTTGGGAGATATGTTGCCTCTCTGCTCTTATAAGCAGTTTTTTGATGACCCACTGTTTCTTTCAGGGGCAGGTTGGGAGGGGAGAGGAAGAGGAGAACTTAAGGTAAATTAAGATATCAGTAGACCATCTCCCACCAACTTTTATATTCACAGCTATACCCAACATTGGGATTAAAATCTGAGAATAATTAAGGGGGAAATATGGTAGGTAAATAGTTAATTCTGTTTACATTGTCTCATTAGGAAGAGCTGGCTCGGGTGTCATCCTTGGGGAACTCTGGGAAGCGTCGTGGTGGATGCYAGTTTTCCTCTTTGAACTACTACTTGAAGCTCTTTTTGCATTCAGGAGCACCATCGCTGCCTGGTTTTACATCTGTTTCCCATTTAGAAAATTATCCTCTTGACTATAAGGACAAAAGCACGTTTTCTTCAATGAATGCTTACTCCCTAGTACCCTTAGTTAGGGAATGGACCCTGTTGCAGATCCCTCTGCCTTGCGTGCCATATGGCGTAGAAGTGACTTGTGTGACCTCTAGCAGTTGTGAACATATTAATGCAGAGCGTTCTTTCCAGCCTTAGTACTGACGGAGCAATGTTGACAGTGTTTCTCCTCATGTATTTCTGAAGGCTTAAGCCTGGTGGCAAATAAATTTAAGTTATAAGGTCATTTTTATGAGGGAGAGAAAGAAAAGATATTTTATAGAGCTCTGTTTAATATCTTAAAAAAAAGAAAACCCAAACCAATGCTCAAAAAACCCTCTTCATCTTCAGTGTTGATGAGGCCAAAGTGAGTGGAAGAATTATCTGTGTTATCAGCACTTTCAGCAGTGAGGTCATATTCTGCTTTAATCAAACATAATGTCTGAGACRTTTTTATTGTTTTTGCTTTTCTAATACTTTTTTTCTGCTCTTTGCACACTTTGACATGATCTTTATTTATTACTATAAAATTGGATGACTTGTATTTCTTCTGTGAGTTATTGAAGTAGTGAAACTTCAGTGCCTCTGCAGGAGAAATACCCGGCGACTAAGAGAGAAATACTGCTGCATGCAATTTTTTTAACTTATGTTCAAATGTAGTTTTTAGGATCAAACAGAAAAGTTCTGTTGCCTCTCCGTGGCTGTCAGATCTGGGTCTTAGTTACCCCTTTTGGTTAGCGAAGAGCCTACAGTACCATAAGGGATAGTATGAGAATCTTTTCAGAAAGGATAGACTTAACCTCTTGCCAAAGATGACACTTGTCAGTGTGCATCAAAAGTCAGAATGAAATGTGGTTGATCAAAAAGTGCCATCTAATACAATTATTATTAGCATTACTATAATCATTGCCCTAGTGTCGCAAAATATGCTGGATGGTTTAAAGGACACTAAAGTGAGCTATTTTTTACCCTGGATAATCTGGATTCTAGAAAAGGAATAGTGATAGGGAATGGTATTTTGGAAAATGGGAGTGGAGTGACAGATGAAAAATATTTTCACTTTTTGATGTAATTCCAAATTTCCATAGCTCTTCCTATCAGAACTCCACTACATCTTTGGAATATGTCAAGATGTTTAAGTGTTGTAGCAGTAAGTGCCAAGGTACCTAAAGCATGTATATACAAATCCAATTAAAAAGGATGCTTTTGAAAGACAATATGAGAAAATAAAATGAAATATTGTGGTTAACTCTGTTCTTGTGAAATGTTAAGAAAAGGAATTTTTCTGTCCTGTTGGGTATCACTTGTATGATATATTCTACAGTAGGTGTAGGAAGGTGGAGGAAAAAAAACAGTCTGCCTCCAATTTCTTTAAAGGTGGGAAGAGTTTAAAGTGTAAGGGTTAATAAATTGAGGATGTTAATATACCATTTTATTTCGGTAATAAAAATTAGTTTCTTGATAGTRCAATCCTCTGAGGACTGGGGGCTGTTTAATTTCACTATTCCCAGTAGCCAAGTATGTCATCTCTGCCCTGTAAAGCGTAGTAAACTTTGTAGCTAGAAATTCAGTCTCCTTCCAGGAAATGTGCTCATGATGGTCTTAAAACTGTATGGGCGTGCGCTGGTCTCTCTATTTCTGGAAGCTGTGTACTTGTTGCTTCATGGAGAATCTGACACACTGGTGGGTGTGTTGTGACTAAAATTTCCTCTGAATTTTTATATATGCTTGAATCGGGGCACCTGCTTAATGAGATGGGATCACGCTTAAGCTGGTCTTTATTATTAACTTTTCTTTTTGCTTAGGTTGGATGTCTCCTGATAAAAGTCAAACCTTGAAGAAGGAATCTATGCAAGTAACATTGTAGTAAAGTGAGGCAAACCTATTTTCTTTTCTGGCATACCTTCAATTTAAAAATAGTCTAATTTCAACGTGAGGCTTCCAAAAAAACCATTTTTAATACGAGATTTTGCAAGTAGAAACTGTTTTCCGCTGTCAAGTCTGCCGTTTAAACAATTTCATAAGARGGTATGGGGGAAGTTTGTTACCATTTGTTTTGGGGAAGCCATGTCAAAAAAGCTGGTAATACTTGCGAGTCATGTTGCTTCTTGGTTATCATGGCTAGTTCACATAACTTAGTGGCTTGCTTGGAAGATCCACCAGTCTCTTAGTGTGGTAAGATACTGCATTGTCTTTTCCTTAGATGGCTGAATTCAAATCAYGTTTGTAAATAAATAAATAAAAATTTTCATTACTACTCATTTTCCTAATTATCATGCAGATAAACAGTGGGGATCGTGACATTAGGATAAGTAAGTGGCTTATGATTTTGCCTTGGAGAGAGAAACTCTTGCAGTTCCCCCTCCTTCCCCCCTTGGGCTGTGCAGCAGTAATAAATGAGCAAGTCCAAGAGTACTTTATGATAGATAGTTAATGGTGCTGTGCCTGAGCCAACAGGCTTGTTTCCGCAGCAGCTGTCACAATTCATAGTCATTAGCATACCTTTAATGGTTGCATTTCAAAATAATTTCTACTAGGGCATTTAGAATACATAAAGGAAAAAGACATGACATTGAGAGAAGAGTTCTAGGTGCAGGTAAATGATTTTGGCCAAGTATAGCGTTGGAACGGGTGTACGTTGAGCGTGTAAGAGGGAATTGTAAGTTATTAAAGTAATTTTGGAGACAAATACAAGTCGACTTTTAAAGCCCATTTGTGACTCTTTCTCTAAGCCTTTGAATAACCAACAAAGGGCCTTCCGTAGGGTTTTGTAGGGCTCCTCTTGCATTTAGAGCACAAAGACTGATTTAACATCTTATCAAAGGAAAGAATTATTGAATGCAGCACAACAGTAGCCAAGCTATTTCTATCGTGTAAGGCAAAACTGAAGGGCTACCAAATTTGCAAAATGAAGTTGTGATGGCAGACATCACAGCGATGGCTTAGTGTATATGGTATTTCGGTGTAAGAGAAGAAATACTTCTCTAGAATATGAATCAGATTTTCTCTTAATGCTTTTGAAGGTAGGCAAAAGGGTTGTTGGGAGGAATGAGGATGAGTGGGTCTTGGTTCTGCCCTAGTAAGGGAGGACMTTCTAAGAGGTACCTAGATAAGTAGGCCAGTTGGGTCTTTATCTTGTAATAACTAATCTAATATTTTAATTTTCCTTCTCCCTTTTATCTGCCTGTTYGAAGCATGAAAAAAAAATTTCAGTTACTGCTTATGAAAGTAATGATGTTGGAAGAAGATAATGAACTTGCAGGTAGTATGTTCAAAGAAAGATTCTCTCAAGTGAGCTATTGTACAGCAGAAAAGCAGTGCCTATTGCTTTCCCTTGCAGTTTGGTTTGCATTACAATTCATTTAAAATTTTTGTATGCACTGATTTTGACCTTAAGGAAAAGAAGAGGCTAATAGGGCAAACCTTTGTTTACCTACAGCAGACTTGTTTACTAGCCTGTATAGTTCTCTAGGGCTGCTAGTTTTATTCCCATATTCCTGCTTATGTTCTGGAGGCTCATGGAAAAATTAAGCTGTCCTTCTAAAAGACTAAGTCGTCTTGCAGAAGCTGCAGCTTTCTGCTGGTCTTCAGGATCTTGTCAATTGGATATGCAGTTAAGTAGTTGTAAAAAGAAAAGAAGSTGACTAATTGCTGAGAGTTGTTAGGACAGGGGTCTGCATTTGTCTTAAAGCAAGAACGAGGTCACAGCCCTTGAAAGAATGAGGACACAACCTGGTGTCTTTCAGTATGGGTGCAATCAATGAGTTGGAAAAAAAAATAGAGGGGCTTTGTTTACTATCTGTCATGTTTATTTTGGTGCTGTTGCTCATTATTGGATATAACAGGGGAATGCTGTAAACTTTTGTCTTCACTCACCATTATGAAAGATGACATAATATTATACAAAATAACTTTTACTGTGAGTTTAGCTTTACTTCGGAATGTGTAATGGCTAAGTGTGCAGAGGATGAACAAATCTAAATATACGTGTCTCCAACTTTTTCTTCCTTAAAAGCTTAGGATTTGGATTTTCTAGTGTGTAGTGATCGTGCTGTCAGCTCTTGTTTGCAAGCAGAAGTAGATTTTTCTCTGCTTACGTTTTCAGATATTTACAGATCTAATCAGCTGTACCACAACCTTTCACCCCAGGATCTCTTTGTACTTGAAGAGAAATAGGTGCTTTTAGGATGTGTTTCTGACCTGTTTCAGGTGTCAACTTTATGATGAAATGGATTACATTGTAGAAGCATGTGTTTCTCTGTATATGTCTTTCTGGGTTTAACAGGCTCTAGCTTAAATATAGATACCTTATTATGGAGACATCTTAGTCAAGTGAGGTAATTTGCACCTGAACATAAATATCATAGTGGTACCTGCATCCATGTCACACAAAAAACATTGATAATCTGTTAAAAGTAAGTCAAAATTTATTAAGCTGTTCCCAGGATGTGTGTCTTTTTAGGAGATTTCTTGCTTGTCCTTAAATTTTTCTTAGGAGACTTAGCCTAATGCAAATATGTCAGCATGCATTGCTTCTTCATAATCACTTGTGAAGAATTGGTGGGATTTACCAGTTTATACTAGCTTCCTCTCCCCCTTGTGAAGCATAATACTTTCTGTAATTCTAGCTTTTAAGATTTTTAACCCTATTCAGTGTTAAAATAGCTTTTGTCCTTGCCCATGGGTGAGCCTTCTACTCTGCATAAATCCTCCCCGTTCACACGGTCTCTGAGGTTGGCGCACGTTCTACAAGATACGGAGCGAGTCACTGTGCTCATAGAGGGAGATGAAATTAGTCTGCGCATCTTCCCCCGGTGGTGATTTTGATGCTACAGTATTGGGCCATAAACAAAGTTTTGATACAAGGATTTCCCCAAATTTTGGGAGGAACTGACAACAGTCCTGCAATTTGCCTGGAGTTCATGCAGTTCAGCACTGTATTCTCTGCAGGATACTATGACAGCACTTAAAGCAAATAATAAATAGGTGGTATAAGTAATCTCTCTAACTTACAGTTTATATAGAACAATTTTTAAAATTGTTGCAACTGTCATAATCCGAAATGGGTAGAGTACATTACTGAGTGTGGAACTGACAACAGAAAAAAAATCAAAACTTGTGCTACTAGTGAGGAGAAAAAACCTATTTTATACTCCATTAAACTGTTATACATCATGAATAATTTATGCTCAGCTTGCTCTATTCTGTACCAAAGATGATAAACTAGTCATTTTAGGAGCATTTTAATGAATATAATAGTTTTCCTGGCTTTTGCTGTCAGGAACTCTGTGCCTCCTGTATTCCCCTGGTCACTGTATATATGGAACTGGGTTAAACTATGATAATATGTTTAGAAATGACTCTTTGATTTTTAAACTAAGAATGCCACAGGTTCTTAGGAATGAATCAAAATTATATTTAATTAACTTTTATGTAATGCATACATTTTCTCAGCCAAGCTTATAGAGAGATTTTTGGACTAATTAGTGTTTTGTGATTTATTTTTTTAAACATACCCTTTGCATTGTCAGTGCTTTTTGATTAATTAAAAAATACCAAAGTAGTATTGTAAAAAATGACATTGTTGTAAGATCTTGGAGATAAAAAATCTTTTAGATTACGACATTTTTATGTGGAATTTTAGTTTAGGATCAAGTTTTCAGAATAATAAGTGACTATTCAGACATGTAAGTTGATCTTATGTATGGTGTTTGGTGCTTCTGAGCATGTTACTTGTGTATTTTAGTGAAACGTGCTGCATGTTCTGAAAATCTGAATAGCTGGAATTGTACTTCACTTACTGTTGGGGTTACTGCATTTGCTTTTGATAATGAAAGTATAAAATGCGATACTACTAACAGGTAGCAGTCTAGATGAGATCAGTGGTTCAATAGAAGAGACAAGGACTCATGTGTCACCTTCAGTAACACYGCTGGATTTAAGCCTGAATCCAGAGAAGGCTGTTAGTAGAAATTACAGTTTCAGGTTCAAGTTTTGATAGTGTGAATAGTGCAAATTCATCCTTAAACGTCTTAATGAAACGCCATATGCTGTTTCCCCACTGTTGTGCAATGGGCAGCGCCCTCAGATCTTCATTGCAAAACTCTTACAGGTGATGGTTGAAATCCCTTTAATCATCGAAAGAAGATTCTTTCCAAATTACAGTGATTTATGCTTCTACTCCAAGTACAATAACTGATAATTCACTGATATGCTGATACTCCTGACAGAACAATTGATACTTCTGTGCAATACAGTTTCAGTGTATTTACTGTTGAATTCARAATGATGCAGAGCGTTGTTTTTTTGTGTGTGTGTTCTTCAAAATATTTTTGAATGGGTACTTGTTTATAAATATCACCCTAAACTTATTTGACGTCAAAAGAATAATCAAATACTTTTGGTCCCTTCAGGAGAGAATAGCCATGCAATTGTCTCTTAAATTTCTTTTTTGGATTACCTGTTCTTTTAAAACATTTGAGATTTTTCAGACTGGATAAACTATTGTAGAAAATAGTTTATAGAGAATTAAATTCATGGTACTCTGCCAGTAGATTACTTTGACTAGGAACTGTCCTCTGACAAATTAGTGATTGTTTCCTTTATGCAGTACATTGCAGAAACAGCAACCGCCATATTAAATCTTAATCAATAACAATGTTTCACTAATTACAGGAGCGAGTTTATATATTGGATAAATTGCTGTTTGTAAACGTTGTATTATATTAACTAAAACAGCTAATTACCAGCAGCAAAATAAACATAAGGTTTGCTAAAAGCTTCCATCCGTAGCTTGGAGCAGTCACTGCTGCCTAATATTTCAGTCAATGTGGAAAATAAGGTAACGACATTATAAATACATTTATAATGCAGGACAATTTCTTCTAAAATGCATGTAAGTATTATTGCTTTACTATGAAATATGATTTATTTAATGCATTTCAGCCCCCATAATATTAAGATATAATTGAGATGAGGAAAAAAAAATTGCATGCAGCCAGAGTCTGCATGAAAGTGAATCATGGTCTAAATTGCTTGTAATTTTAAAGGCACTTAGGGGAATTGTGAAATTTATATAATGCAGTCTTTGGTTTAAAAAATGTGAAGAAAACAATAGTCCAGCCTTTCAAGTTTTATTTGACTTTAAGTATTTTTTTGTATGCTAATGAAAGTCTGGGCCAGAATGAATAAACTGAAATTCTAAAATTGCACATCCATACCGTGATTAAGAAACGGTGATCCAGCTCTGCTGAGAAATGGACCTGCGTGGTGACTATTCAGTAAAAGAGCAGACAGCAGTGTATAATTTGGTAAAGGCAGTAATACAGGCATGTGAAGGGAATGAATGACAACACAAATGTTGCCAGGGATTGTAGATGGGAAGCATTTAAATGGTGCTTGGAATTCTGATGATTATTGCTTTCAAAAGACCGAAAATCACAGGTCTCGGCTTTATAGTTTAATTACCTGCTAAACAATTGCTAGTGATTTCACTAAATCACAAGGCTTCCAAACAAATAACAGCAGTGACTGCAGCTATGCCTGAGCAACTCCAATTTTCTTGACAATGGCTACCGAACTSTCTTTGGTCTAACGCAAACTGTCAKTTTAAAAGAAACCAGTAGTGTACGTTAGCTTCAAGCATGTATTYTGGTCCAAAGAAGTAACRCACAGCTCTTAGTAAGCCGTAGTTCTGTGGCAAGATTCAGTATATCTCAGCAAATAATAAAATTAGTGCTTGTAAAATTAAGCTTTTTTTTATCTTTATGTGATAAATTTCTTTTGAAAAACTGTGCTTTTAAGTCACCTGTAAATTCCTCGTGTCAAATATATTAATAATGCTGTAGAATATGGATCATATACCACTGCATGTAATTTCCGTTGGCAGCCAGAACGTGCCAGGGCTGAAGCTGAAACTCAACGTACTTCCCATCCCTGTCACTCACTGCCTAGAGAGATGGATGTCTTGTCCTCTTCAAGATCCAGGAGCATTAGTGGAGAAGGTTGCAGGCTTCAGCAGCTCCCCGTGGTTTCCCCTTGCTGGAGGTGGGTGTCCCTCACCCGCTGGCCTCCCAGCAATTTGTGCCAATGTTCCCTAATTTGCTTTGGGCAAAATCTMTTTGTAGAAATAGCTTGAACGAATGGTCCGAGCTAAACTGATTTTCCTTCCTTCCCTCCCACCCTGAGATTCACTTGAACAGCTTTGTAGGCACGTCAGTGGGATCAGTAACCTTTTGCGTGGGAGCAGCTGCCCCTGGAAGACTATGTTGAGTCTCAGTTGACTAAATTAACTTAAATCTATGTCAGTGCTTAGTTACTTTGTTAGTAGGGCAGGCTAGAAAATTCTGTGAGCCTTTCTGATATCCTTAACTCCAGATGTTACAGGATGTAATCACTTTTCTAGTACATGAGAACTTTGAGGCCAGCAAACTATATTGGTTTTATTTTTTTATTTTTTACTAAAAAGCATGGTAAGGATGAATAATAAAAATAAAGACTTGGTAGCTTGACTGAAACCCCATGACTCCCTTGCTCTGTGTACTTCCTCTATGCTGTTGCCAAGAGATTCTGTGAGAATTGATTAAAATAGTTGAAAATAAAGCGCTGTCTATAGAAGTTCAAAGTAATTGTTATAAGCACTTTTATTAATAAAGAGAGCTTCCATAGAATGAATCTCGGGGGCTCTCAAAGGGCTTTTACAAGTTATATAATTAACTGTATTATCTCATACTAGTCACCACAGAAATATTTCTTTCTGCGATAGAACACAGTAGCAATTTACAGTGTGCAGAACCACTGTGTGGAAAGTTTGAGTTTCAAATGTGGATAACATAATACTAGTATTGTTGAAATTCAGTACATTAACATCACTGAGCGCTGGAGAGACAGGAGGAGGAAGACGACCAGTAAAATTTCAGTCTAAAAATACAGCCTGAATTTGGACAGGCAAGGCAAGCATTGCGCTCAGAATAGAGGGCATTGGTTTAACATCCGTTGCGTTCTGCGATATTGTACGGAGTTTTAATGACCTCTAGTAAGGGATTTACTCTATCTAGAAGTAGTAATTGCAAGCCTATTGTTTTTTAACTTGATGCTGTACTGTGAAGTATAGCCTTTTTGAGCCTTTTTTTCTTTTTTTTTTAAATGCAGTGATGCTGCACTGTGTAGCTAAGGCTGTATTTTTGTGTTGTAGCTGATCTGGCTTCCCAGTGGATCCAATGCAATTTTTTTTTTTGCTTTTGTTTTTTCAGACTCACTTTGTCGAATCACTATATTGACTGGAGTTGTGTAGCCACACAATTCTTAGCTTTCAGCTAGTGGGAGCAGCAGGAGCAGCGTGACCGCGGATGAAGCGGAGAGCAGGGCCAYGGTGGTAGCAGAATAACTGTAAAATGAAGCCCCCCTCAAAACCCTGCCTTTCGTGTTTGGCTCTGGCTTTACATGAGCTCTATTTGGAAGCCTGCTCCTGCAAATACCAAATAGGCCTAACCTTAGCCTCTTGCATTGGAGGGATCGCAGCCCGAAGTAGTGCTGTTCAGTGCTGATGTATGGTACAGAAGCTAACAAAAATGCATGGTTTTTTTAGTCCTTTGAAAAACAAAGTCCAGTTTCTTTTCAGTACCATTACAGAAGTATCTTTTTGTTAATAATAACAGGATTTTGATTATAGAACTGATTTAGTTCTTAGTTTTTCTATATTTCCTCGCTGTCCTCTTCTGTCAGTGGCTTTTTCCTCTTTTGTCCGTCCTGCGGATATGAGCTTGGGTGGTAAAGACCACGCCAGAGGTGATCGTCCCGGCCACTCCTCTCCCTGCCTGCCTTGGAGCCTTGCTAGGACCTCTTAGTCCTGGCTTAGGAAGTCTGGGGCTCTATGACATGCTCGATGACCTCGCAAAGCCTGCCTGCCTGCTGGCCGGTGGGGCTGCGGTGACAGAAATGACCTCACAGCCAACATTGCAGTCGTCACTTTGGTTGGCCTCGATGGGGACGGCCCAGGTAGGGGCGCAGGAGGTTCCTTCTCGGGCTCCCAGTAGGCGCTGCAGGAGAAACTGATGCTGATGCCAAGGCTATCTTGAAAACCCAACCAACAAAGATAGAGGGTATTTTAAAGAAAATTGAAGATACCATGTACGATTCTGCAGTGAAACCATTTCCTTGGAAACAGTATTTCTAACTTGAAAACAGAGCTTGTTCGGTGGGCTTCTTTCCCTCGCGTCTCCTTCCTCCGTAGGAGTCTCGCTGTGGAACATATGGACGGGGCTTAACCTGGGTTGCTTAGTKCATAATCGTGAGTATTTGCGAGTTTCTCATTTTGTGTCATCCTCGACACGGTACCTATTTACACTGCGGTGATAAACGACAGACTTCTCTTTGCTGGCTAAATTACRTTGTGTTGTATGAAATCGATTTCTGAAAACAAGAGGTGGTTCTCATGCTACATGTGTAAGTGCTAGGTTGCACCTCAAATAATTGATTGTATTATGCAGCGGCTTGGATCTAAAATCCTATTTGAAAAAAAAAAAACACTTGTAAAGGTGCATATTTTATCAAACAGTGGCCTTCTGAAACGTCCACTTAACAAATTCCTSATTGGTAGAATATTAAAATAAATGGCTACTGATAAATGAAGCTGCAAAACGAATGGTGGTTTTATCAGTGTCTTCTATCACTTATATTGTACAATAAATGTTTTTGAACATTGTGATGTCATTTATTACATGGTCTTTTTTTCCCCTCTCAGAGCACTTCTGAAGTTGTAATGGGAGTTAAAGGCAGCAGGAKTGCAGAGAGGCAGTGCTTGCTACTGGGGCAGCTACAGGAAAAAATCTGCTCCCTCCCTGAAAATCAGTCCCTGAAATCTTAAACAGCAGTTAGTGAAGCAGCGTTTCATTTGCTTAAAGAATGAGATTTCTTAATTTAGTTAAGACATCCGACTTACTGCTAGGTGTAAATGCGTGTGTCGTCTTTGACTAATGCCAAAGATGCAGAGCATGAGACGTGAATCCGTAGTAGCTGCTAACATGCATGTGTACACGCGGGGTGGGTGTATTTACGTGCATTTAACTTTCTCCAAAATAGAAAATGTTCGAATGATAAAAACGGATAATATCAAGATGGTTGACTTTATCTGTTTACATTGCCAGAAGTGGTATGTGAAGAGATGCCCGGTTTTCGAAGAAAAACAGTAGTTTTTTAGGGGGGAAGGTTAGTGAGAAATGCACAGGAGAAACACATATGCCTCCATGTAGATGCCTATASTTTGAACTGCCATTTTAAGCAGTAAAGACCGTATTTTCTACCTTTCCCATGCTGTAGATCTCATGGCTTTTTTCCTTTTTCTTTGCCTGTGTGATTGCTGTCAGCTTGGCATCCCCCATGTGGCGATTCACTGCAGTGCAGCAGCCTCACCGAGCTTTCAGAATTTGTCATTTATATGTTTTGTCGGAAATGGCAATAAGGAGTGATTGAGGGGYTATAAACCGGCAGTTTTTACTTTGGGAGAAAAGTATTTCAGAGAACAAAKAGCAAATGTTTTGTCTTTTCCTATTGGTGGTTGTTTTCTTTATACACTGAAAGGGAGAAGATGTTTTAAAAGTGGAGGGTGTGATAATATGCAGAAATTTTAAAAAATACCTATATTTAACTATAATAAATATTTACAAATGCAGGTATTTCAGCCATCCTTTATTGTTTAAAATGGATTTTTTTCAGCTGAAAACTCAAGTTAGGTGCAATAAAAGCTGAGYGAAAGTGACTTTAGACTAATAATAGCTTGTATTTCAAAAGAAAGGGGTAGTTTTTAACAATAAAAAGTAATTTCATCTGGCACTGTGGAGGACTAAGGCATGTGTAAGACATTCGGTTGAGCAATCTCAGTCCTGTACCGAGAGCTCTGTAGAATCACTTGTTTCCCCAGCAYTGGCATGTTGTTTTCTTACTGAGTTTTTCTAAAGTGCCCACTAAGAGTTATACATTCATGCACATTTATTTTTTGGGTCTGGAGGTTTTCTTTTTGGTGGTGTTTCTCTTTCAGTACTTTGCAGACATGGTAGAGGCTGTGCCAGAAGAATTGCCTGGAACTGGCTTTTTTTCAGGCTTGATGATTCTGTGGTCGGCAATGCTGTTGTATGTACAGAACTTTTTCTATCATGTTCTTTTGATTTTTGTATTTGTCAATATTATGTGGAATAGCAATTTAGTTTTAAAATCCAGTCTTGTTTTGATCAGCTCTCATAACATCTTGTTTATTAGCTCAAGCTGAATTAATATTAAGGGCTGCACTTTGTTAACAATTTCTTTGAGAAACTAGACTGTAACCTTTCACAGATGAACACAGATGGTAGCACAGCAACTCGGTAATTTGGGAGACTGAGGTTCAGCAAACTGAACCTTCCTTCCGTAACTGCGTCTCCTTGATTTGCATTTACATAATCTTCCATTATGGTTTCAGTATAATCCATATAGCAGTTGTCCCTGTGGTAGACAATCATCTAACACCAACTTCTGTTAGATTAAAAAAGAAAAGAGAGGAGAAGGGGAAGCTGACGTACTATCAGTAACTCCTGAAGTTATGAATGCTCAGAGGGTGTCTTAAGCAAGTGCCAGACTCCTATGGTCGGAGAAGCCGGTGTCTTGCCCTCCCCAAATGTAGGCATCGTTGTCTTCATCCGTAAAATCTCTTCACTGCATCGTGGTGTTGAAGCTGTGGGTCACTTCCTTCGTGCAGGCAGTGCCCCGAACTTCTCTCAGTACCTCCAACCCATCAGTGATTCATGTTAATGAACTTGAGCGGAGAACAGAGATGTTTCTCCTTTTTAGAATCAGTGTGGTCTTTTGTGGATAACAAAATTATGCCCACAAAAAAATAATTAAAAACCCTGTACAATGTATAACCTCATGCCTTGTGAAATGCTGTCTTGCGGGGAAACCACTGACTTACTGTATTTTGCAGGCAGGAGAGAGTAAGAATTGTTTGATGTTACATATGCTGGAAAAACTGGTATTTGTGTAAGCTGTGTTGCAACACAAATAAATGCCATTCCCCAATTAAGCATCACATAATAGGTATTTTATCCTCCCTTCAGTTGTATTGGGCTGTTGATATATCAAAGGTGAGTTTTGATAACGGAGCTAAAAAAACAATATATATTAGAAAGCTACCAAACTGATAATTTTGGACCAAGTGCTAATAATTAGGTGGTCAGTCATGCTTTGTGGACTAAGAAATTTCTGCTTTTTCTGATTAAACTGTTAACTTCTACTTGCAAGTACGAACTAATACGTGAGGCTTTCTGCCATGGAGGAAAGGTGCTCCACACTTGGGCAGTAGAGTCCGTGACAGCAGTGTAAACTTCTATAAATATTTAAAACCAGAACTTGACTAACCTATAAAAGCCAGGAAGTCTTGAATTCCTCTTGAACATGCTCATTTTTACCAGACCTGAATACAGGTAACTTCTCACAGTGTCTGGATTCCACTTGGGATTTTGGGTTGTGATGAGGAGACTTATATGTTACTGCCAAGACTGAACCCAAATGCTCACTCTGCATTTTGGTGTGTGTGGAGAAATAATTGGTGATTTAAGTGCTTCAGCTTCTGATGCTCAGAGTGCATAATTTTTAAAGAGGGATAGTTTTCAGGGCATGGCTACTCAAGCAGATAACCCCAAATTGCCAATTACTTTGTTTTTTAGGAAGCGAGCCATGAATTTGAGGTCCAGAGTGTGTAGCACAGCTTCATGATGTATACAGCCTTCTCCTATATGTTACTAAAGCAAATTAAAGAAGGGATAATTCTGCAAAGATTTTGCAACACTATTTCAACAGGTTTACACACAAAAAAATTAAGAATGAAATTGTTATCTGCAGTTTGGCTGTAGCACATATGGGTTTTAAAATGCTCTCCTGTTGAAGAAACAGCTGATAGATTGCTCCTTGGCAGAAATAGGTAGTTTTGCAACTAAAAGTCACTTTACTCAAGGTTGAGCTGGTATTTCCAAAGGTCTGGTAGTGAACAGAGCAGTAAATAAAACTTGAGTTCTGACAGCTTCAAATCTGCTTGAAATGAATAAAAATGTGAGCGGTAGGACTGCCAACTTTTAGCATTTAATATTAATTCACAAAGAAAGCCAGAAATATTTTCGGAGAATCATAACATAGCCGAGGTTGGAAGGGACGTCTGGAGATAACCTAGTCCAACTCCCCTGGTAAAAGCAGGCTCAGCTAGAGCAAGTCGCTTTAGTTTTTCCATATTTATTTTCAGCAATACTTCTAAGAAGAATAAAATGGTCAAAAGGTCAGTTATGAAAAAATGTAAACATATTTTAAATCATGTTTTTGTGAACTTAGATGGAGATCTTAATATAACTGTTATTAAGATCTTATTTGGAGAAGTTGCAACCGAGTAAAAATGGGTTCCCAAAGCAAAAAGTCTGCAAAGCAACCCAAGGTCAAATTACCAACTTCTTTTAATTTTAATGTATGCCACATTCCCTCAGTTATGTACACTAGTGAGTTGCTTTGCCCTTGTAGCATCCTTTTGTAGCTGCTTGTCAAATTTGCTATTTACCTGATCATGTGTCGTTTCCTCTCTCTGGAAACAGAGACTGAACTACGAGAAACTAATTGATCAAGATCACACTGCAGTACTAATACAGAGGGAGAAAGGTTAAATTCTTGTCCTTTAAATTTTTAGTTTGACTACATAAAAGTTCCTGCTTTTCTGGTTTTAGAGAACTTTGATTTCCTTGTTTAGCCACGGTTACGTTTGAGTCAGCTATGGAACGAGGTATTAGGTATGCCTGATATCTTAATGTGCGTTTTTCTTTTCACTGTGGTTTTCATATATGTAGCAATTAAAGCTAATTTTGGGAAGCAGAAGCTGGATTTGAATTTGAGGATCTGAACAGAGCCAGAGAAAATTGCAATTTTTATTTATTTTTTCACTCTCTGACTCTCCTAAACACATTTAATCCATGGAGTGCTCAGCCTTGCTTTCATCTATTATAAATGATTTTCATTTGAGCATGTCATTTTGCTTTTTCTGTTACAATGGAGATCAAAGTGACACAGGTTCACCACGAGTGTTCAGCAGCTCTTTTCAGTCCTGGACCTTAAAGTAATAGGATTAGTTTAATTTGTTCCTGTCTTAGATCTCTTTCAAGGCACATGGCACTTGGATGGTTGGTTTTTACTGCATGCTGAGTGCTTGGCAATTTTTTATTATTATTTATAAATAAAAAATACTTTTTTTTTTTTTTTTTTTTTTTTTTTTTTTTAAGAACCTATGCTAACAAGATTCACTGAAAACTATTAAATCAAGGATGTTTGTAAATTCATTCCTTGACATAATATGCTTTCTTTATGAAACATTTAAGGAAGATTAGATCTGCTGCTAGTGATTTTGGAAAGAAGGATACCTTTACAACTTTGCCTCTTATACCACAGCCCTAAAACAGTTTTGAGATGTCCTATTTGTAATATAAGAAATAGTGGCATGTAGATTTTTTTCCTGTGGATTTATAAATAGATTAACATTTGGAGGGAAAAAGCAGGAGGGCAAAGTAGAATCAGATTTTATGATGATGAGTTTTATTGATTCACTGCCATCATATGTTTTTACAGGGGGTGCTTGCATTAAGCAGTGAGTAATAGTAGTAGGGATATTTTAAAAGCAAGTAGGGAGCTAGCYGCGTACTCCACCATGCTTCTACTATGATACTGTTAATAAGCAGATCATTAAATTTTTGAAATTTAATATTTAGAACAGTGGGTAAGATTATGGACATAGTTTCACTTTTAAATCTAAATTTCCTTGCCATTATGGTTTTATGACTATATAAACCTTAGTAATAAGATAATACAAATTATTAACCAATTCCATTTAACTTAGTCTCTTAGATGTTTTTATTCCTTTTTATCCAGAGGGTTTTTTTAATATCAAGTCAATCTTTGAAATGCTTACAAGAGTAATTATGAATTTCTGAACATTTCATATCCTCTTTCTAACTAATTTTACTTGAGACATCATGAGGAAAATAGCAGCATGGTTGTATCTTTCCCTTTTTCTTCATGCTGTAGATGTATCTTAATTTAAGAAATCCATCAAGATCTTAGAGGAGAAAACCACCTCCAAAAAACAGAGAGCAAAAAAACTTCCAAAAAACCAGAACATAAAAAAGGTAATGCAGAAGTGTGCTTTGACAAATTGCTTTCTCAAACCATAGTTCGTTTTTTTGTTACCGAGGCCTTTGACATTGCCCAGCCTCATCTAGTGCTGTCAGCTGCACTCAGACCCTCAGCTGGAGATTTTTCTCCTGGCACCATCGTCATCTCTGCTTCATTTGCTCCTTTTTGGTACTGATTTCCCTGTTGGGGTATCATAAATCTCAGCTGTAGCACTATAGCTTGGCCAGGCTGGAGAAGTTTTGCTTTTCTCTTGTATGAGGTCCTTGAGGAGGGGTCAGCTGCTGGAGACCTGGGAGGGGTTTTCTTCTAGCCCTCCTTACCTTGTCCGGTTCCCCGCTGGCATTGCCATTCGGAGTTTGTTTAAATTTATAAAATGAATTCATTCTTCTTCCCGTTGGGCCTGCTGATGTTTAAAGGTGAGTACCTAGCCGTGCTGGGTCTGATGGAGAGAAGCCTTTTGCATTGGCGGGTGCTGGCTGCTGCCACGCTCTTTCCCATGGGTGCTTCTGGCCTTGGTCCGCTGGGATGGCATGACTTAGCTTTTGTGCCTATGGAAATGGAGGGGAAGTGATCTTGCTTTTCTCTAGGACGAGTGTCTCTTCCCTCAGCAGTGCTCTTGGTCTGTTTTGAAGAGATCACAGGTCTTTACTCTGCCAGCTAATTGCCAGGAGGAAATGGGGAACGACCTCGGTCCTTTCTCCTGCTTCCTAGAGGGTTGTCTTCCTCATCACACCCTTCCCAGTCTCATCACGAAACCTTTAGAGCTTTTAGAGCCTTGAGGAGGAGGCTTATATCTGCCTTCCCATTCTGCTGCAGGATCCTTCTGTTTTTTCTCTTTTGCCCCTAATACTTCCATATTTCCAGCCTTTCTGTGTCGTCTTAATTTATCACTGTCTTGATCTGAGAAGAACATCTGAGGAGCGTGTGATTCAGGTAGCCCGGAGCAGGAGATTAGCTGTGAGTGCAGTTTTACCCAAAGTCTTCTCTGGTGCTCAGCCTCAGATGAATGGCTTTTTACTTCTTCAGCCTGCAAATATCTATGAGCAGCAGACAGAGGAATAAAATATTTGTCAGAATTATTCCTCCCATAAATTTTAGACAGAAAAGCCAAGCTATGCGCAGGGAATATGATGACAGAAGCTATTGCTCTTCTAGTTCAAAAGACCCTGAATGTACCTGTGCTTRCACTCCCTGATCTGTTAGTCTGTAATATTTATATGTGCCTTATCCTTTTGAACCTCTAACTAAAAGGGTAGCTCTTAGTCTGCATGATACCTTGTTTTGTTTTTGTTGTGCAAGAAAAATGCATTTAAAACACATAGCATTGCCACTTTATAGCATATGTAGTGCAGGTTGGGAGTGCCTCTTCTAGGGCTTTGAAACTTTTTGCGGCTGAACAAACAGAATCGTCAAATATTTAGTGGTTCTGATCCCCTCTTATATGATGGAAATGAAAAATCCTCTGCAGAAGTATCTAGTGGTTGATCTAATCTTGGTCCCATTGAATTTTCTTGTTTTGTAGTGAAGTGTTTGCACAAAAATACTTGACTGTTTTTGAAAATCTCATCCCCTATAATTTGTATACACAAGTTTCCCACTCTACCAATGTTTTCTATATTTTGAAACAGTGCAATTCTGATACAGTTTGGAAGCCTTTTGTTTATGTAAGMGTAGAAAAAGTTTCAGGCTTCCAAAAGGAACTTTTTTTAAGGATTAAAATTAAAATACAAATTAAAATTTTCATGTAGTATTTTGTAGCATTTTTTACTTTTGTTCTTAATTTCAATTCTTTACTGTTCTTAAAGCATCTATTTGCACTGGAGATCACAGAATTTTGAGTGAGCAACCAGCTTTGAAGATCTGCTTCTTAGTCCTGCATTCAGGCTAAATCTGTGCTTCAGGAGCTTTTTGCATGGAGACATTGGAAAGGTGGCATCTAGCTGGCTCTTTCTGTAATGAGGTGATGTTCAGATATACAAATAGTTACTGGGCTGATGCTGTGGTGCCAGGGCAGGCCAGGCTGTTCCTGTCCCTTTGCGGTGTCACTGTGTCACTGGCATGCTGCACATGAATCCAGAGTCTGGTTCAAAGGGGCATATTCCAGGCTGATGGAGTGCTTTTTTATTCTTGTTTTTTTGGTTTTTGGTCTTGATTGATAAAGGAACTCCGTCTGCATGGGCCATGCACCATGTGTCTTGATCTTTCGTTACAAATTTGAAAAAAAAATGCAGATTGTTTGCTTTTTTCTACTGTAGTAAAACACTTACACTTTAAATTTCAGGGCAAACTACTTAGGCCTTTTTTTATTGACTCCAGTTAAGTAAGAGGAGATATAAAGCATTTCCCCATCATTTAAAAAATATATTGCTTGCTGTGTGTTACAGATTAAGGCTTCATAAAAGCAAACAAGACTCTCTCTAATTTTAGTTTATAGGAGCAGAATTCATGCATCCGTGCTAGTATTTGGCATAATGCAGATTCATACTCATCTGCTCYATCTCTCCTTTAGAGAGCCTCCGAGCTGGGCTAGGACTGTATGTCACTAGTGGTAATAACATTTGTGCTTCTGCAACAGTTACCTTGACAGTATTTCAGCGTCTGAATACATTTGAACTTCTGCAGGTAAATATATTGCTTCCTCCCCCTATAAATCGCGACTCTTCAAGTAGAACGTGGCAGACGTCTAATAGTGCTCGATAGCATAAAGAAAGAAGTGAAAAATAGTCATCGCCTGAGACTGCGTATAGAGTTTTGAAACGGAGATTACAGTTAACAAAACTGCCGTGTGGTTAGGGTAATGGCAGAACCCGATTTTTACAGGAGGCCTCTGGATGCCTTACTGGCAGCTGGTTAGGACACTGGTTTTAYGTCCCATTTGAGCACCTTGCCGAAGCACTGATTCCATAGTAGCGTAGATGAAACAGTCCCGGTTGCTACAGTGGTTAACGTGGGCGTTATTTATCTCATGCAATAGCTAATTGAACCTGATCTGTTTTTGAGGTTTGGCAGAATCATACTGCATGGTGATAAATGTACCCGAGGATGCCTGTGAGTATTCTCACATACAGAAAATTGCTAATATTTTCTTTGAGGGATTAGAGCGTATGTGGTGCTATGCAATGAGGTTTGTTACAACACAAAAAGGCATTTGGAAATTCACTGCTTTAGCTTCTCCATCCCTCTATTCTCCATTCTTCATCCCTCCACCTCCATCCCTTGGCACAAGTATCCCTGTTAATAAAGGCAGAACGTCAGGCTTGAATAGCCAGGTTGCCATGTGACATCTTGCAGGTAGTAGCAGTTACAAGGATTGTTTCCTGGTTTATATGGTGCAATTTTTTTCAAAATTATTTTTGAAAATAAGAATTAACCTATGTTGTATGAGTAGTTCTAGATCCAAAACTAAAAAGAATCTCTTAAGTGGGACTTTTAGACACTTGCACTTCATGAATGGAAAAGAATGCTAAAAATATTGGAAGAAGAATGTGCAGGAGCTCAGTTACGTATTTCTTTTCTGTTTTTTGTCTCTGCAATGTAGCTTACYGTACAATTCAGAAGACAGCATGGGGTAGGGGGGAGAAGGAGGGAAGTGCTTTGGATAAAACAAGAGTGCAGCCCTTTCCTGATGTTTTCAGTCGATCTTCCTTGATCATGTCACCATAACTCCTGCATTTATCTGACACCAGACCAAGGCACGTGGGGATCAAAGGGAAATCCTTCAAACCCTCATTCAGATTTTATTTCATTGCAGGGCCATAGCCTGTTTAATAACCTGAAATACAGGATGTCATGTACTGTGCATTATGAGGGATGAATAAATATTTTAYTAGTTCTTTTCCCTATTTATGTTCAGTCATGTTTTGTTCTGCTGAATCTTTTTTTTCTCCTTTTTAAGCAAAGAGAAAAGTTGTGACTCTTTTACTATTTCTGAATTAATCTAATTGTAACAATTCTTTGCTACTCTGTTTCTTGTGAATACCAGAAACAGTGCTTCTGCAAGTAGTTGGTATGTCACTCCACGTTTAGAAAATTAAGCACTAATTCTCAACTGTGGCCTAGAACAGTCTGTATTGCATGACAAATAAGGTTTAAGCATGCAGTAAAAAACACTTTATAAATTGAGAGAAGAGCTTTGCTTTCCAGCAGTCTAAATATTGGGCAGTACACAAAGATTGTGCAAAATTGGCATGTTTTAGCAACTCCCCAAATGTAAGGGCTTTTTTGCTGTTATTATGAAAGTACTTGACACTTCATATTTTCCTGAAGCAGTCTATTGACTGGGATGAAACTACTTTTGTGTAAAGCGCTTTTAAGTGCTTGCTTTTACTTGCAGACTTGCTCACGCACAGCATAAAATAGCGCAGTATTTCTTTATAAAATGTGTGGAGTGTAGCTCTCCAAGTCCTGTACACAACTGCTTGCAAACATTGCCGGCACCCACGAGGAACGTAACCTTTCCTGAGGTTGCACACGCTGTTGAACTGGCAGCAGAGCTCCTGCATCCCAGTACCATCCGTACCCCAATTTGGGGCCGTGTCAGGGCCGTGTACACAATAAAAGCACTATTTTGGACCTCATTCTGATACCGGATGCCCTTGAGCCAGAAGCCGTTTGCATCGGAATCCCGATTCTCTCCTGTTTAAAAATTAAACAAAACAAAAAAGTAAATATCAGGATAATTCTGATGACTAASAACATTTACATCTTTGAAGGTTATAGTAAAGGATAGCACAAGTTTAAGCTTACTTGTCACTGTGCCTTCTAGCACTCATATTCTCCGAGAATGGAAACGTTCCCAAAATACGTCAAGGAACAGCTTATTGGATTATTGTTAATTATCGTCTGTAGTCTTTTTTTCTTTTTTTAACCTTCTTATCTCTTGAATATATATTACATTAAATCTCGCAGATGTTCTCCCTTCTACTAATTGTCCATATTGCATTTGTAYGGTGATGAGCACAGCAGAATCCTAATCGATGGCTAAGGTTGAGCTGCTCTGTTTGTCGTACAGTAATAAACAATATGATGAACCGACATAGTAATTAATAGTCGCTCTAAGGTAGATCGTGATGGGATGTTCTCATTCATTTGCATCCTGCCCTCACAATGGTAACATTTGATTTTTGAGGGATTAACTCATTACTATTTAGATTGAAATTACAGGCCCAATTTTAACCCCCTTATAAAGTCATTTAAGCTGCTGAAAGCAGAGTGTAAGTTACAGCTGTGATGGTTTTGCCTTTTTGTAAGTGTATGGGCAGGTGAAGAGAAGAAAAGGGAGAGCAGAAACGGGAGAGGAGGAGACTGGAGGAGGCCGATCGGTGTGTTTGCTTCAGTGAACTCGGAGCATGGRATGACTGTTCTTCTTTAATGTCCTTCTCAGCACTTTTTCTCTTTAGTCTGGAAAATTGTGTTTTTTGCTGCATGGATTTCTCTGTCTTAAGAACAATGAGGCTAATGGTCGGAAATTTGCTAAGATGAAGTAAATGTACTGCAGGCTTGCTTTCTGCAAAAGTCGTATGTGACTGGCTTGTCATTCTGGTTTCTCTCTCAGCAATATTCAGATTTATTTGTATATAGATATATGTATATTAAATATATATATGTGTATAGTTTTTCCTGCTGATCAGATATTTTGTTCTGCTTGGTACCTTGAGTTTTATTTACCATCACTTCCTTACACTCTGYTTTGGCCATTACCAATGCGCAAGTAGAAGGCAATTATGCAAAAAGACTCTCCGAAGCTTTCTATGTAGACCTGTGAAATCTGTAGGCAGATTGTCATCTTCTCTGTGAAAGAAGAAAGAGAGTGAACAAAGCTTTTTCAGGACTTCTTTCCTTTCTGTTTGTGTAAATAGAGGGTCGCAGAACCTGACTGAAATGGCTGAACTTTTTGACACAAATAGTATTTTTTGCCATGTGCTTCAAGGAGAGTAGTAGTTGTGGTATGGTGGCACTCTGTACTGTGCCGGGGGTATGGAAAGGACCGGGAGCTTCATCCTAATTTCTTATAAATCATATTTGGCAGACTTCAGTGTTTCTAATTGTTCTCGAAATCCTGACAATCCCGGCCCTTGCAGGCATCAAACGAATACAGAATCGCAACTACCCTCCGTAACTGCGGATGTTTTCAGCGTTAATATAAACATCTAAACTTTTTGGGGGGATTTTGCCAAGCGATTGGCTTTACTGATAACTTGTGGCACTGAGTTCTGCAGGTTAATTATGCATTTAATTGGTTTCAAATTTGTTGCTTTTCAATTTCACTGTTCACTGAGTGTCTCCTCGTTCTTGTATTATGAGAAGGAGTAAATAGAAGTGCCTGACTTACTGTCGCTGAACACTTAATTATTTTGTATACCTCTATCGTTCCCTTCTACTTACACGAAGCACTTCTAGTCTTTTTGGTCTTAGATATCTCCAGCTTCTTACTTTTCTGAGGCTTTTGGGTGTAGTGACCAGAATTGTGGGAGGATATATCTTTAATCTACATTAAACAATGCGTTCTCTGTGTGCTGTTATGTTCTCTTTCTTCTTTTATTTATGGATCTTTTCTGTTCTTATTTGGCTATTGATACACACAGGGCAAATTTTTATTGGCTTGCCTGCAGGAACATAGTCTTTCTCTTGGGGATTATGATTAGAATAAAAGTGCTTCACTTGGRTAGCACTGACTTGTACTTCCAACATATCACTAACCCTCGTTGAGTTTTCCTTGTCTTCAGACCGCCTGTTCCACTTAACTTTGCTTTTTGTGATGTTCTACAGCCTCCTCTGGTCTCAGATAACATGAAATGAGTTAAGATGATCTCAAATTGTGATCATCTCGGCGTATCCCCTTTTCTAGGTTTTTGAAGTCATCTAGACTGTAAACTCCTGAAGTAGGAAAAATTGGCTATATTGGCTTCCCTGGTTTGGTCTTTTTGGCCATTTCTATCCRGTAGTTGTCATTGAAACTGATGATTGCTTGGTGCTCATCTTTCTTTCTTTATATAAGATATTGCTGAATCATATTTGAAGATCTCATTAGTCACCTGTTTTGTTTGTTCRTTTGTATTGTGAGAATGATTTGTGGTAAAATGAAGAACCATGTTTTTATAACAGCYGGTCAGTGCCCTGTCATGTTAATCCCGTAAGTGTTCTGTGAGCAAATTTACCTGACACTGAAGTAAGAATAAGGAAAATGAATGTTAACATTAGACCCTCTTTTAAATATGTTTCCTGCCTCCAATTAGTAACTGGTATGTATAAGCGTTTAGGAGCTCAGTCCCAAATTACTAGCACTCTTAGACATATACCATCTGAACTGGGCAAGACTTTTTTTWAWWAAAAAAAAAAACTTTTAAATTCTGTTCATTTGTTTCTTTTTGTTGCTTTTAACCAGTCAGTCGCTCACTGACAAATTCTCACGTTTTTAATTTGAAAAAATGAAGCCTAACAAACTTCTTCCTGCATACTCTGTGCAAACATCAATGTTTGTCTTCCTTCTTGTCTTGTGCTAGTTCTCTGCTTTTCCATCGATCTTATGTATTCCTGTATCTTTTCTGTGTTTAGAATATTATTTATTTCTGTTAGGATAGTGCAGATGCCAGCGGAGCTTGAAGTGTAATATGTTAAACATTGCACAGCTGAGTAGTGAGTTCCAGGCTCTGCCTTAGAGGTTGCAGTCAAATGACGAGAGAAATAAATTTTCAGTGAGTGGAAAGTTGGATACACAAATTCGATGACACGTGTTTAGTATTATACAAAAGGAAGGTGCTCACCAATAATCAATGCATAAATCAATCCCCGCTCATTTCAGAGGTCCTCTACTCATGGCAATAACTCTCTGTTGCGGGCTTATTTCAGAATGCATTGCTGAAACTTTAAAGAAGATTTTGAAAGGCCAAGATTGTTATTTGCTAATCGAAGAAACATGAAATCTTACTATATCCCGCTATGCACCTCCCATTCGCTGTGCCCCCGTGCTCCCTGAGGCTTTCCTCTCTGGCTTTGCTGGATGTTAGTTTGTATTTAGTAATGTAAACAGGTGTAGTAACTTCCTTATCACATACTATTTTAAACCTTAGTTAAATACTTTGGCATCTGATGAAAAGAACTTCATAGTTGTTTATTACTTGCTTAGATTTAGTTTTCAAAAGGCTACAAAGAAAAAGCAGAACAGCTAAAAAGCAATGAAGCATTCAGTGGGGTAACTTTTGTATAGCTTCGATATGTATGGCATGCCAGTTAATGATACATACGTTCCTTACCGTGTCAGTCTTTTATATATCTTGATAGGAAATGCTCTTTTGTGAAAGCTGTAGCATTCCTAAACTGATCAAAATGATACTCCCTTGGTAGTGCTGAGGTTAAATGCCTAAATAATCTTACCTTTCACTGTTGTAGATTGCTTAATTCACATTCCATACCTGAAATATCAGTCTGTTGCTGAGTGACAATGTCTACCTTAAATTATTTGCTATTTGCAGCTCTTGCTGTTTTTTTCTTTAATCAAGCTGATTAGGAAAATCTCTCTGTTTTGAGATAATAGCAAACTATGGCTGAAYTATATCAGTGAGAACCAGTGAAGTCTGAGTATTTTCATTATTACTAAAGAGAAGAATTCAATTTCATAAGGTCTAATCTCAAAAGCAAAACAAAACCCCACCATAGTTAACCCATTACCTAAAAGATGTTTTAAGGAGTGTCTTCCTGAATATCCAAAATCAAAGGTACTGCTTATATTATAGTTTGCAGATTAAGAAACAGCTGATCTAGTTGCAAATGATTCACTTTTGTGTCTTAGGCAGGAATCAATAACTTGAAAAGCTGAGAAGAAATAACTGTGCTTTTATTTTGTATTCCAAAGAGCATTTACCTACTTGGGCATCATCATTTTTTTTTGTCTTTATTGGAAATTGTTACCATGATAACAGATTCAGCAGCCAGCTCCAATAGTGCAACTTCAGTTTTGAAAGAAATGACAATGATTCATGTATAGTTTAAATTATTTGATCCAGAAGGTAAGATATTTGCAGATGGAAAATAACAGTGGAGAATGTGCAGCCACTGATGCTTCTAGACCTCTAATCGAGGTTTGAGTCACTTTGCTGTGGGATTTCAGATGAGATTGACTTTGAAGTGTGCTTCARCGAGATGTCGAGTTTTCGTTGCTTCTATTAATGCAGTGTCTGTATGAGAATTGTTTCAATGTTTACCTTCGTTTTTCTGAACCTTCAATTTAAAAAGTAAAAGAAATAAACTATTTTTTAAAAATATAATATTTAACGYAGTAGTGTTGGTGAAAAGTGCCCAATTCCTGAAACAAGAATAAAAGTTTCTTGATAGACAACTTAGAGGATTTTAAAATTGTATCTAGTCTGAATAGTCAGGTACTAGGTAACTGAGATAAGTTTCTTCTGACTTGTCTTTGAACTTCAGTGGTGGTCTGAGAGAGAATACCTTGTGGAAGATACCGGATGTTTTCTCTTAACAATACAGGATGTATTGTTTTACAGTACATCAAATATTGGCTCCCAGTGCTTAATAATATTATTCCTTTGTCTTTCCATAGTTTATTTCATCCAAGGATTTCAAACCGCTTCTGTAAAAGCGTTACTAAATCAATTTTGAACACAGTAAAAAAGGATACATGTATTATGACTTACTAGAACATTGATATGATAATAAAGCTGGGAGTAGAACATAGTCCTAAATCTGTTTTCTAGTCTATTGAGGATATAATTTTGCACCTGACCCCAGCAATGACTTAAAGATAGTTTGGCAGTTGTTTTTCCTGAATTTTGCAGGACTGTAGTTCTCTTGCTCGCTTCTTATATAGAGAAATCCGATTTGGCACATAGGGAGGACTTTATGACTACTTCTTTAAGACTAGTGGAAAACTGTACATATTGATGTGTGTCTGAAACCTCAGCAGCTGTCTGAAAAGGTTATGGACATTACTGGAATTGCTACAAACACCTGACAGCAGTACAGATAGTCTTTAAAATGTTTAATCTTTTTGGACTGTATTAGTTACATGGAAAAGCATGCAAACATGCTTTACATCTCCCCTTTCAGGTCATTGATAAAGATGCTAAAGGGGACATGTCCCAGTGCAGACCTCTGGGGTACCACACTTGTTACCAGCCTCCAGGTAGAGTACAACCCATCAGCCATGAACCTTGGACCCTTACCACCCAACCAGATTTTTTTTTACCTAAGTAGTTGTCCAGCCATCCACACTGTAAYGTCCTAACTTGGATACAAGAAAATTATGGGAGACAGTGTTGAAAGCCTTCCTAAAGTCAAGGTAAAGGACACCCACTTGTCTGCCTTTATCCACAAATCAAGTCATTTTGTCTTAGGAGACAGTCAGGTTGGTCAGGCATGATTTATGCTTAGTAAATGCGTGCTGCCAGCTGCCAGTCACTTTATTCTCCTTCTTGTGCCCAGAGATGTGTTCTAAGAGGACTTGCTTCCTGATTTTCCTGGGGACTGGAGTTAGGGAGACCGGCCTGTTGGTTCTTGGTTGGTCCATTTGGCCTTTTCTGAAGATGAGTACAATGTTTTCCTTTCCTCGCTCATCAGGAACTTCCCTGATGTTCATGATTCTTCAAATAGGATATGAACAGGTTTGRCTGTGACATTGGCCCAGTCTCTCAGCACCCTCACATACAGCCCATGTGTAGCACATACCATAAGCTGATATGTGCTGAATTTTCTCAAGGAATCACAAACTCGGTTCTCATCTACTGCTGTTACCCATTCTCCTCCTCTACACACAGGCATGGGAGACCTAGCAGATGAAGACTGAGGTAAAGAAGGTGTGGTATAGACTATGCGGTCTCCATGCTTGGAGGGAGACTGGATAAAGCCCTGAGGACGACATCCCAACTGGATAAAGCCCTGAGGTACCAGTTGACCCTGCTTTGACCAGGAGCTTGTACTACATGAGCTCCTGAGATCCTTTCCAATCTGAAATATTTTATCATCCCATTGGGTATCACAGCTATACCTACCTACACTCCCTAAATCATCCACCTTGTTCAGCAGTTGTTGCAGAGAGTCCTTTTCCAGCCTTTTACTTCTAATGTAGTGATAGAAGCTCTTCTTATTGGGACAAGAACACTGGAAAACTGTTATCTTGTTGGATAGGAACATGCCTCTGAATTTCAGTTGCATATTCCTGCGGCTTACGTTAGAAATGGGAATCTGTAACGTKTTTTTTTTTTTTTTTGGACATGGTCTACTTTTTTTTTTCCTTTGGCTTGTAACTAGATTTAGAAAATGAAGCCTAATGTCATATGTTTGGTATAGAATAAATCCTAACTTGTTCATAAATTCAATTTTTTAATTTTCCCCATCAGCCTCCTCTAAATGCATTCTCTTCTATCTGCTCTACTCATTCCTTTAGGACTTCATTATTTTTAGAAAATGCACTGTAGCATATTTACTGGTAATTACAAAATCTTGTTTTAATTACAGTTGTCAAAGAATACACTTTATGATGCATTATTATTGCTGCTGTTTCTAATTCACAACTATTCTCCACCTTTACAAGCAGAAATTAACATAGGGGTTTTTTTTGTAAATGATGTGTTTGGATCATTTTTTGTGGTTAGGGATGTTTTTATGGGTAATGGTAACTTCAGAAAGAAATGATTTTGAGGAAGGAAGAGAAGCATATGTTCCTAATTATATTCATAAGTTACTTACATTGTCCACTGAGCACGATATATATGCATGTTGAAATAGAAGAAGATAAAATTCAAAACTATTGTAATCCTACATACATTAGATGTGAAAATTGAGAATTGTTTTTATTGGGACCCTTTGCAGCGAATGAAGACAGTAGTGTTTGTGGCCACGATAATGTATGTGAGCAACTGATCTTTTCCATTCTAGACTTTGCCAACGTGGGAATGTCAATGTATAGGGCTAACTTGGGTGGATGGATGTAGGTCACTTTTTGTGTATTTGTGTTCAGAGTTACTGAGCGGGCATTGGATTTGAATAGACTTCTTGACGACATCTTGAAGGTCATAGTCCGTGTTGTGCGTGGCGTTCGTGTCAACGTGCTCCTAAATTCACGCCGTAGTTTTATGCGCTAACGTGCTCATCCAGCAAACCTCAAGTGATAAAACAAACAGAAAATCTTATCAACGTAATGGTGAACGTTAATTTTTTGAATGGCCTTTAAGATCTACTCTCTTGTAGTCCTAGCGCATCATGTTCAGCCTAGCTTGTCACCAATTTTTCGGCTAGATCTTCATGCTTCTGGAGCTCCTAAAGGCCAGCCTGCTGCAGCTGCTTTCGTTTGCCTATTTATGCATTAACCTTTTCTTCAGAGTACTGGGGCCTGCCCGAAGGCCTGTAGACATTTTAGGTGACCTTTCCCTTCATTCAGTGGCAAGAAAGCCCTCATCTCTGTGGTTAGCATTTCATCAGGCAAATCCCTTTAGTCTTGTAAACTCCTTCTGACAGACTCCTCCTGGACCTGATGGCTGGTCTCGCTCGCAGCCTTGGAAAAGTCACTCGGTAGACTCGGTCCTGCGGCCACCCRCCTCTCCCTTCCTCGGGCCTTCTTGGGGCGGTGGCAAGGATCCCTTGTGATGTGGTTTGGAAGGACCTAGATGAAGCACCTGGTCCCTTTCTGGTTGATTATGGTGCTTTGTAAATGTAGTGTGAGCCTGGACTCTTATTTTGAAGCAGATGATTCATTTCTGGCAGAAAAATGTGAACTAGATAGCTCTCAGGGGTGTTCTTCTGCAAACTCAATGGATGTTAATGAATTTGGAGCTCGGAGTCTTCACCGGGGGCAGCTGGAAACGTGGGATTTCAGAGCGCTTCAAGAGCTAATTCTGAAATCTGCCTATAAACTTCTCCTCCTAAACTAAATGGTAATAGTTTGTCTGCTGCACCTCCTTAAGCGCCCAGAGCAAGTTTCCCTTCAGCAGAAACGCTTGAGCTTTTGTCGCGGCGGCTTCGGGGGCGATGCGCRGTCAGCCTTTTGGTAGGCATCCGTTTTTCCGATGATTAAAATTCATACTACCAGTGCTATGCACAACCCAGTGGCGACTCTTGAAATCGAAGCTGAGGTTGGCCTTTAAATCTTGCTCTCGCTTTCTAGTGATTCTGAAGTTTCCGTGTTTAATATCAGACGTCGCTTTTTTGTTTTTTAATTTGGGTTTGACGTGGGAGGGTAGGCTACTTTTCAAAGGTGACCTTCTGAAGCTGCTTTCTAAATAACACCCAAGCAAATGCTTTGCTTATTTGAGTTACTTTGTGAAGAAGCAATGAACCTGTTACAATATCTCATTTACAACTAAAGTGCAGCGTTCAGCTAATTGAATACATGGCTACTGTTAATTATTTTGTTACGGCTAATTGATATTCACTGGGATCATGTTGCTGTGGCCCCATAAATATAATATTACCTTACAAGTTTGTATTTCAGCAGTGAATTCTCTTCTTTTGGCATGTTCATATTGTGTCCCGTATAAATGTTGCTGATATTTATTTAAAAACTTTTTGCTGTGACTGCATTATTTTACAAATGCCAGTGGCATCAGCCATAGGGATGAAATCTTGCAGCTACTGTCACARTATAGTGAACCAAACCTTTGGTTTAATGTATTATCCAGTATTCTTATAATTTAATATTTCTACTTCATCAGGGATATGAAGGCTCCTATAGATTCAGGGCAATAAGCAGTGTGAGTATAACTCACCCCCATGTGCAGTGAAATCCTGCTGTTTGGTCACTAATTATCTTGGGAAAAAAACCAAAGCAGTAAACTTGCTAGGGCAAAACTTGGATTTAGATGGATATCCCTGGAACAGATACAGTTTGCATTCCCCTGCTCATATATCTCTTGTATGTATAAATTTAGTGATCAGATATCACTAAACACATCCATCTCTGTATTTTGAATGGTATTCGATTGGCAAGCACAACACAGATGAAAAGAATTTCAACTCGAAGGCACGTGCGGGTGTTCTGGAATGTTTTGCCCATTTATTCCTTTTCTGTGGGCCGCTTCACTGGGACCATCTCAGAATTAATTGTATTTATATGAGGTACAATTACAGATTAGTAGATGCAAATCCTGCAAGCAGTTTTTTCTCGTGGAATTTTAGTTCTGTACCTAACCTGCATTCAAATTTTTCCATAAATGTCAGTGTTTCACGGCACTCTAATTCTATTTATTCTATAATTTCATCTTTCTCTTACTTTATTTCTGCTGTTGAGCCAAGTAATAGGATAATTCTGAGGGTATGACTTGCAGATGAAGTGTCTTAACTGAACCAGCTTAAAGTCACGCTGTAAAGAAGGAGCTGAAGCATACTTTGCTACCAGGAATACCTGATGATAATTCGTAAAAATCAAGGTTTTAGAGGTTTTGAYGTTACTTGTTATAATAGTATTTTCTGTTTGAGTTCTTCATTATAGAGATGTTYAAGCCATGTACTGTGTGATCTACAGCTTTTTAATTAAACAGGTCTTTTCAATTCTCCTGTCTTCCATGTTCTGTATTTCTTTTTTTTTATGAAAGATTTTGGGTAATTTGTCATGTCCTATAAAGTCTTTTATTTATTTATACTTAGGGCAATTTTCTAGGAAAAATGTTATTTTCCTAGACATCAGTCATTGAGACTTTATCTTGAGCAGCATTTCCTTGAAAGGTTTCAGACGCTTTTGCAGCTAACACCAAAGTCAGCTTTAACTCACCTGTTGAGTTTTGATTCACAAGTTCAGATGTCTGCATGTTAATTTTTTTTATATARACCGGATGCATAGGTGTCCGTTCCAGTTTTTGCCACAAAAAGCAATCATAGCAACAGCGCTATTTGAACATTATGCTGTGGTTAATGTGGATGGAGCCAGTGTGAAGTAAATTTTATTATGAATGGGCCTTAAAATGCTCCGCAAGTAAGGACTACCAAGGAGAATATGGAGAATTGAGTTAAAAATAGTAGCCACCTAAYGTGAATAAGCCATAATTTGTGTTTATAAATGATACAGAAATTATGCAGAAGAGCTGCAAGCTTTCCCACAAATTGGAAATACAGCTGTGTAGCGTAGTGCAGTCTTCAACTATGCTACGAAGGAATCGTGTTAAACATATGAGATGTTTTTAGCAACCTTATGCAAGTGGTTTGGAGAGGGATTTTTGAGTTGAAGCTAGTGGGACTTGTCTGCTTTGTAAAATGGTCTGAGGCAGTTCTGAAGGTTGCCTCTCGTTCTTTTGCCCCTCATCCTTATCAAGGAGAAGAGGGATTGGATAATTTCCTGCTACTGTTTTCTTTGGGTGAGGTGCAGAGAATTGATTCTCATTGATCAGCTGGACGAGGAGCWGCGAAGGGTTTGTGACATGGTGCCTTCTCATTGCCTCCGTCGTTACTGCATCCAGTTTGACCTTTGGAGGCTTTGCACCCTGGAGCTTCCTGCTGCTGTGAATCTTCAGAAATGTGGAAGAGTGAATTCTGTTGCGACGCTTTTGCACGCTTTTTTGTTGCATCTTACTGACTTTCCAAAGTCAGGTTTGTTGCTTGGTTTCAAGTCATCGATAGAATCCTGTGAAACACTCTTGAATTCTAAGAACTGAAACTTATAAATTTATTGTGAGCACAATGGTACATTGATTTTACATTTTCTTTTGTCACTGACCTATTTAACTGTACTTGAACAAAAGGAATGTTCTTGAGCTTGCAAATATTTCAGGATCGTGAGGGTTATTATCATGCATAGAATGATCGCATGGGCTGAACTAGGATAATAACACGTTATGGCGTTTTATTAGATATTTGAAAGGGAATAATCTGGGGAGGCTCAACCTGCAGTCAATTTTCAGTTGTTTATGTAGCCAGGGCAAGAGGCGGGTTTGAGAGATGGCACAGGGATTATCTGGAAAAAGCAAAAACAGGGTCAATAAAAAGCATGGTAATTAGGTTGTAGGATATTTAGTGTAATCAGCTTTGGAAAAACCTGTAATCAGTTTTCTGTAGAGAATGAAGGCTGATTTAAATGGTGGTGGACAGGCTAGTACAAGTGCTCTACAGCACTACACTGAAGACAGGGTGGTTGGGAGAGAGCCAAGGTTTGGTTCATCCAAGTAGAATTAAAATTTGGCTATGTGCTTTTTGGATGAGGAGGGATATTTTTGGTGAAGTTGCATGAAAAGAAAATCTTCTGTGTAGTTTTCTGCATTGTTCTAGATTACAGATGTGCCCAACATGCATATATTACTTTATTCTTTATRTTCACTGTTTTATGATGAACTTGACTTGACTTTTTTGATTTTTGCATGCTTCAGGAGATAGAACAGAAGGTAAGTAGTTAAGCAAGGAACAACTGAAAAAACAAAGCTTTTATTTTATTAGACTTTGCAAAAGAAAAATGAAATCAGTATCCTAATCTTGACAAAGAGAATTAAGCCCTGTATCCATAGAGGTATAGTACAATGTGTGGTTGTAAATGAGTTTTCTGATGCATCTCTATGAGTGTGACTTTGAAATTTTATCGTTAGTAGTAAGAAGATACTATAGTTTCCCATCTCACATAGTACTGCTAAAAAGGGAACTGTTTACAGTGGGGCTTTGTGGTATTCAGTACTGGGTGAAAATAATATGTTAGAGGTAAATGACTAATTCTGTGTAGGCTACTSTCGTAATGACCACTGATATTTAATTATTGTTCACTAAAATATTTTATTTTTAGATTATTATGAGCCTAGAATGAATTTGCGCTGACCTTTTTTAAAAAGCAATGGAGAATTTCACACTTAAAGAATTGTCCAGTATTTCCTTTTGAAGGACTTATAACTCTATATGTATTTTGTGYGCATGTGTGCACTTTTAATGTATTTTATAATTCTTAATGAGTGCCATTAATACTACATATTAGTATATACTCCAGATGAAAAGCAATAGCATGTCAATTTGCTTGGTAATGCTGAAAGCAGTGTGTCTTATGTGGGTACTGAAGTCTTAACAGTATTGCAAAGATGGATGTCTGGTAGCTTAAAATAATGCGGAAGCAGCTTGATCAACATGATTGATCCTGTAGTAAAAGTGTTTCAGCTTACTTAATCGATGCTTCAGCCATTCAAGGAGTTTACAGAAGAATAACCACTAATTAAACAGGACAGCAGAGTTTTAGATGTACTATTTAGGTCTGCTTTTGCAAATACTRTAAGCATTTGGCTCTTTCCGAATATTCAAGTGCTTAGAATTAAGCACGTGCTAAATGCATCCCTAAAACGGGGTTTCAGTCAAACAGATGGYTTGAAAAAATTCTTTTTACCACAGCCTACAAATACATGGATGCRAGTTTGACTATTTTGACCTTAAAATGTCCACTTAGTAACCTAGGAAAAAAGTTAAATAGTCAGGCTCTKCAGACTTTTTCTTCTGTAGCTTGAGGAAGTTTCCCTAAGTTCAGAAGTGATCTGCAAAGTTAATCAAAAAATTTCATTTCAGCATGGTATGCTTGGTTCTGTTTTGTGATGTTTCCAAACACACTTGGACAAAATAYGGCACCACTGTTAAGAAGGCGGGGGAAAAAGGTACAATAGACAGTCTCTTTATATTTTCAATGCAGCAATCATCATCTTATTAATGTACTGTTTGGCTGAAACGAATGGACTGCAGTTCTCAATTGCTTTATGCTGCTTAGTGGTACAATTTATAGTAGATATTTTGCTTTGCAAGTGATGCTCTTTCTTGATCCAGTTTTATCTTTCTATTTCTTTTTTTAGGCCAAGCAGCTGGAAGAGAAAGACAGAGAACTGAAGAAACACGATGCTTACTACAAAGAACAGCTGGCTCGACTGGAAGAAAGGGTGAGTTTTCCTTCCCTTTTAATGACGAGTTTTCTGTTCGTTTCTGCTCCTGACTTTCTGGTTATGCTTTATTGTTAAACAAGATGACAATAAAAATCAAAGCTGTGGATATGGGTTTCCTTTGGTATTAAATACAGCTGTTTCTGTCAAATGTTGACAAGATGGAGGCTTTAATGTYGAAAATTTTGTTTTCTTACTAGCTGACTAATTTCTCATGTTTGCAATGAGATTTCATGGTAATCGCATTCAGAGAGTTAATCCTAATAAGTTGTATTTATAGCAGTACAGATGAAGAACCAGTGCAAGTGAATAAGTATCACCAAGTAATCTTAAAATTACATATGAAGTGTGTAGTACACACTGAATTTCTGCTTCCCCTGCTGTCCATTTACCTTCATTTGGCAGAATTAGTCCTTCAAATGCCATCYACCTGTACATGGAAAAGTTTAATATTAAAGTGTAAGCTGTTTATGACGATTGAAAATGCATTTTTGTATCTATTCTCACATTAGACTTGAAACTAAACTGTATAAAAGTTTGGTAAGCTGTGTAAAATGCTTACAGTATATTTAATAAGAAATGTTTTTAAATATTGTTTTTATTCTTATGCATTATAGGATATTATTCTACAGCATATAATTTTTGAACTAATTACAATTGTCATCATTTTCTGCATCCCAGGTTTGATATAGCTTTCAACCTGAATACATTTGCCTCACCCTTCTTTCTAAGGCTACCTACTGTTGATTAATTTGGATTTTGTTAGCTTTGAAAACTGTGTTAATATGATATACATTCCTTTATGAAGCTAAGCAGGATAGAAGGAAGCAAAACCCTTGTTTTTATGGATTAGGAAGAAGAGCATGTTGCATGAATTATCAGTATGTATAATTGATCTTAATGAGTATTTTAAATACAGGGCATATGAGATACTGTCTTGGTGTTTTCACCYACCTTTTTGAAGATAACATTAATGAGGTCATGTTCTTGGCAGTGAAAAGTAGTTTGAAGGGATGAGCCTAAATTATTTTAATGACTCTAAAACCACGTGTTTTTTAAACAATTAAAAATGAAGACCTTTCAGAAAAACCTCCACAGAGTACCTTCCTTATTTTCAAATAACTGGCTGGTGTTAGAAGAGAAAGTAGTATATCTGTAGTATATCAACCAGGCTGGTTTGGGTTGATTCTTAATGCGTGGTTGGTTGTATGTGTGTAGTTGTTGGTCTTCCTCTTTAGTGTTGTAGTGCAAATAGTGTTGGAATAGATCATGACAAAGAATGTGTAATAAACCATGGTTCTTTGTTTGAAAGCTTTTGTTTTACCTTTTTGAGGTGCTACGCAGCAAATTAGATTTCATTCTTCAGTTGTTTTGAATGTTAAAGCAGGTAGCTAATGCYGGTAGCAAGTGAAGGCTCTCCAGAGTGAAGACATTGGTATCGAATCTTGTTTTAACGTGCCTGTGAATGCGCAYTGCTGTGCACGACTAAAACAATGAGCTGCAAGAAACTGTAGCRTTATTTTCATGTAAAAGAGTACTATTAAGCTGTTGTCCCCCAAGGACTGTGAAACAGATGATCTCTGCCATCTCTYGCCTTCTCTTCTTGGAGTTGAATTCTCCAGGACTACAGCAGGCAGGTCTGACTGGACTGTCTTTTTCCATGGAAAACGTCCACCCTGTCTTTCAGAGCTGAGGTTTTCTCGTGATAATAAGGCTAGTCTTTTCATTCAGCCTTCTTATTGGTAAACTAAGGAACCTTTGCTTTGGCAAATTGTCATCASGTTGGTTTTCAAAGTAAACGCCTACAGATGGAAGAGTTGCTCAGTTCTGAAACGAGGTGARCTCTGTCCTCCAGATCTGGCTTYGAACGTGTTCAGAGATATGGAGATKATAGAGCAAAAGCCTACGAAAGCCCAGAGGTTGTGTATCCTGGAATCCAGGCTTTTGCACCTGCAGCCTCTTTTAAGGTCATTTGTAAGKCTCRGTTTTGAGCATTGGGCTGGAAACAGATTTTTTTAAGAGCAAAAGGAAGGACCGAGAAGGCCTAACATTTTGGAAATTACAGAGCACGATAATAGGCTGCTTATTTGTTGCTCCACTTGTCCTGATTTCAGTGAAAGCTGCACAGCGTAAGTACGTGCTGAATGGCAGAGAAAGGACAAGGACGGAAGGTAAGGCAGGAGCACGTGGGGCTCAGGGGAGCAATGTCAGGATGAAGAAATGTGCAATATTAGTCTGTCACCTGTGACAAAATGCTAATTACGTTCTCAGATCACTCTTACATCAAATAAGCCCGCTTTAAAAATACTTTGGTTACTCGTATGTGGTATTTCTGTCTGTTGCATCACCGAGTGTCAGAGCTCATCTCTGTGATTAATTGGCTTTTTGATTACTTAGCTTTTTTCAATTAGAAGCTTCATATTTGTGTTCTTCAATGCTGCTGAAACAACAATGCAGACATTGATAATAAAGGGAGACGACRACACAACAGATTAGTGTCAGCACAGTGTGCTCCTTACAGAGAAAATTATTATACATATTCACTGCCAGATGAAGCCTGTCAATTATAAAATATTTCAGTGACTGAGTGAAGATGCTCAACCTTTTCAGGGGATTAATACAGGACAAAATAACTGTGCACCAGTGACAGCTGTGATACTAAAACATAAACAGTTCTATTCTCGAGGGCAATAACTGTTCATAAATTTGGTTTATGTGCTAAAAACCTTTTGCTACTTTCCAAAAAAGCAGCGATTCCCCTAACAGCTGCCAGTGTTTCTAGGTCAAAGATAGCACACAAGCTATGAGTTATTACATACGCCACAGCAGCCAAGCAAAATGAGATAGTTTAACAAAGGAGTTAAAGAATAACCTTCTCGTACAGTATATCTGGTTAGGATATAAAGGTGTTATTTAAGAGTTCCCACGTTAGGCTTTGAGGAAAATTCATCAGTGTTAAAAGGGCATTTTCTGCTCTTGGGTTCCAGAAGATTTGTGAACAATGTTTCCTACGTTTTTTCTGAGAGAACAGACCTGTTTAGGTCTGGGTAATACATCGCTATAGGAGACGGAGGTAGAAGTTTTGGGGTSATTTATTGATTTTTTTTTTTTTTTTTTTTTTTTGATTACCCCTAACTGTCATTACCTTTTTAATTGAAGCAACTGATAAAACAGATGCTGTAGTGCAGGGACAGTGTTTTTTATTGCCTGCTTATAGGTTAATGGTGTTTCTTGACAGCACCAAAAAAAAATAGAAAATTAGATAGCAGTGTTCGAATTGCTGATGTATGTGTACCCTACCTAATATTAATTATTTACTATATATAATTGGCATTAGTGATATTCTAAATGGTTTGATTTTTCTTTTGAAATAGTGAAGCAAGCAGAAGGAAAACCACCTGAAATCTCAGACAAATTGTACAACTTTTTACCCTGAGGAACAATGCTGTGGCCTCTTTTCCCAAACTATCTTTCGTGTTTGTGTGTACACACACGCGCACGCATGCGTTTTTGTCCTGTCGTATCTGTCTTTGTCCTATTTAACTTCTCCATGTCCATCATCTTTCCGTTATGCCCCTGGYTTAAATGCAGCTTCCAGGCCCCGGTGGCTATAGATCTCTTAACCACCTTTACATCCCTAACGTCCATGACACTGATATGGAGATTCTAGTTGCACCTCCACAGTTGCATTGATTTTTGGCTACACCCTGTCATTCCTTCACCTAGTTGCTGTTGCTTTTGCTTYAAAATATTTTTAGTGATAGGAAATGCTTCTAGATCCTCTCCCTCTTCTTGCTGTGGTTTTGGTGGCATGCAGAYGTTCGTGATGAGGTGTGTCTGTGCGTGCCTCCATAGAGAGAGAGTGATGCAACTCTCCTAGTTCAAATTTCCTTCAGCAAACCCAACTCTTTTCATGTTATGYTGCTTCATGTGACTATTATGTATCATTATGAGAATCAGGCTCCTGGTTGTAGGAGCAGAAGGGAATTAATTTTAATAGATTGCTGTATAACACAGCTATGTAGTTTATCTACGTGCATGAGCAAGATGCGTATCCCAGTGTTAATCAGGGTAGTTCTCATTCAAGATGATTGTCTACGCTTGTGAGTGTCYTAGAAATGCTATCAGTAAGGAATCGGTAGTGTGCGTGTGAATACGCTTACAGTGTAAGATACTAAAATGAGTATATACYGTTAGCCTTTGGAGGTTTCAGTGTTATGCTGGATGCTCTCCAGATTTAGAAGTCAACAAAGTCAMTGCCCGAGATGGTTCTTCAGGTGCGGACTCTGTGATTTCTGTGCAGACCCTCGCTGACTTTAGTGGACTTCGTGCAGGGAGGCTCCTGCATCGTACAGAGCTTACTGCCAGATCAGAGCCTGAGAATACAGACATAAGTTCTCAAAATATGATCCTCTTATCTGCATCCATTTTTTCATGACTTAAATTTTGAGGAAGGATTTGCAAATCATAGGTTCGGCACTTAATTTGAGGATTCTACTTACCATATAGGCTGTCAAGGAGCATTAACCTTAAGGTAAGATGAGCACATAGAGCACAAAGCTGTGAGCTGATGGCATATACTATAGCAGGTGTTAAATAGTATTATCCATCCTGCTTGCTACAGTAAATAGGATTTCGCTATTATGATGTGTCAGGATTTTCAGAGAAATCAAATTTACTAGACACTAAACTGCCATCCTCGCTGCTGAGCAGCTTTATTCTGGGATCTTGCGTTCATACTAATCCTGTTGGTAGGAAATGCTTATACCAATTGTGCAGGGAAATTATAATTTAATGATCTCTTCCTTTTCTTTATTCAGGGCTTAGGATGGACCACTGTGCTTGCCAGTGATAGCCCCAGTGCTCTGAAAAGGAGATAATATACAGTTCAGCTTCACAGCCAAGTATTGGCTTTTTGTACATGTTTATAATGAACATAAGTGCTACGATGCAAACAATGCGAMTTCCACGTTTTTTTCAGAAGGCTTCAGAATATTGTTTACCTTTTCAAAGTCTCAGCAACTAAATAATTAGAATCCGTTTACTGTGTTTTCTTGTAAGCTGTAGTTTGCAAGATGTAGATAACAGAGGGGGACTATTATAAGCAATATAAGAACTACAAACAGTTTTATTTCCTACAATGTATCTTAGCGGCTTAAGCATTTTTTTGTTTCTATTTGTTTTATGTTATCAGTCTGTTTATTTTCTTCGATCTTGCATGACTGTATCAGCAAGAATTTCATAACCAGAAGATGGTTCTGCTCCCACTTCTTGTGTTTAGAAGTTTGTATTCGGAAGAGTAAACATGTTTTCTCTTTGCACGTTTGTACTGCATTCATTCGTGCCTTTCAAAATCAAATAGCAGTGATATAAGTACAGCGTTTCAAGACTTCAGGCTGGAGCCAGGTAGGTAGAAAATGGTTTTGGTCGATGATACTAGGTACTGTGCGTTTATGTGAGGCACTAGGAGAGCTCGGCAAACATTGTCTCCTTGTTCCCGTGGAGTAACATTGCCTCTAGCACAGAGCTGACGGACCTGCTAAGTTGCACTTGTTCAGTTAAGAGTAGAGCGTACTTTCTTTATTGGACACACAATACTGGTGGGTTTTTCCAAATTGTCCATTGGGCAATACAAAATACTGAATACTGGTGCAATACGTTTTTATTTTAAAGATAATGCATAGGGACAGTCATAATCACTGTGTATTATGTTTGCTTTTATATTTTTCTTACCATAGATAAGTGAAGGGACCTTTCAATAGCAAATACGATGCATGCTGTAATTCTTCTTTTCTGAGCATGTCTCGTAAAATAATCTCTCATACCATTCCCAACTCGGAGAGTGTTTCTCTAGCTTATTTGTGAGTGGAGATGCTCCGTACTCCTTTGTCTGGAGAGATGAATTTGGTAAATATGGCATATCTAAAAATGAATAGTCTTTATCTAGCTTTTGCTCAATTTAAATCGATGCTGCCAGTAGTGCCTGTGTCGTCCTTGGGGTTGTTCTATTCAAATACTGACCTAACCAGCACTCCTGTGTTTCAGAAGAAGACTTGCTGGGAGGTAGTTTAAAGACATTCCTTCTCTTTAAATTATGAGTGACTATACGTATGTTGTATTACTTAGCAATAATTTTGAATTTTAACCAGTGCATATAGTGCCAGTCTCTAAATATCCATAATTTAAAAGAAAAAAATTTCCCCTCTCCCCTTTAAGAGATGTCATTATTTTTCCTGTTTGTGTATGTATACAGTTCTCTCTATATAGAGGTCCGTATATCTACATATAGATATCTATATAAAGAGGTATATATAGATAGGAAGTTAGCATTTATTTGTAGAATTGTGTGCTAATAGGAGTGTCAGTCATTTTCTCAATACACTTTCAAGTCTAATTTTTTATTTTGAAGTCATTTATGTAATCCAGATTTTAATAGAAGAAATTCTGGTCCAACTCAGTAGTTACTTCCCTTGTGCATAGCAGGTTTTTGCAATGACCTTACAGGTCATTTTTGTCAGTAGTTTGTGTGTAAAGCATTTTTTTTTTTTCTTTTTTCCTTCTTCTTTCTTTTTCCTCCTTAAGTTGTTAGAGAAGATTCAGTAGAATGGAGGGGTCACGGCAAAGTGGATGGAAATCAAAAAACTTCACCAAATTGCTTGATGTTTTACTTGCAATTAAAGTAATTTCAAAGGCAGTATTTGCTGCCAGAAAAAGTCCTGTGGAGTTTAAGTTTTAGTGGAGTTTAAGATAGATGAATAGGACAACAGTCTTTATCCACAGAGCACTGGAAATTCAAGTTCATTGAATTTCTCCTCTGTCTGTATAAATGGAGGAGAATATGGTAAAGGATGGCCTGCAAAAAAGYGTTTCTTTTTTTCCTCAAAGAGGCATAGTGAAACTTTCCCTAATCAAAATTAGCCAGAAGTGACTTACTGGGGCTCTATTTTAGAGCTACCTCCATGGGAAAATACTTTAACCTTATCTACTAGCTGGGTATAGTTGGGTTCAGACTTTCCTCTCTACTGACTTCAGCAAGAATAAGGAAAAACAACACTTGTTTTGAAGCACTTTTCAGATAAAAGCAATACAATATATTCTGACTTCTGTTTTGAGGAATAATGCTGTATGTCATGCTATACAGATATTAATGAATTATACTATTTCTGTGAAGTTCTTGGTGTGTCTCTCTCATTTTTGTTTTTTTTTCCATGGATGTTGAACTGAGACAGTGGGTTCATGCAGTTTTCCCCAAATYAGTGCAGCAGGAGACCTGAGTATAAAATCAAGATATTTTAATTTCTTGCTTTGTGCTTGGGCTAGGAGGCTGTTCCATGTCTGACCTCATATGCTGTGCCGATGAGATAAAAGTAGGAGTTCATCCTGGTTTCCCAATGCTTTGTATTTCCATACTGCTCATAAACCCCACGCTTTTTAGTATTGACCCAAGCGTAATGTTTCTGTCCGTTTAGCATAATACAGCTGTCATCCCAACCTGTGATCTTCCTTCACGTTGCCAATATTAGAAAATTTCTCTCCTCAGATTTCATTGTATTTTGGGGATGGAGCTTTTGTTGAGCGCTTCTTGCCTGGCAGGTTGAGATTAGGAAACTTGCTGCCAATTACAATATCTGAAACCTCAACCTGATTGACGAAGACAGACTGAGCTGCAGCCTTCTGACTGGAGTGCCGCATTAATGCGCTGCCTCCGTGTCTGGCTGAGCCACAATCATTATTCTAAATAATTGTTTTTGAGCCTTTTTTTTTCCCCTGCTCGTTATATTTTATTTGCCATTTTCTGATTAAGTAGCTGATATGCATATTAGTTATTAAATACACATGCACACCCAAGACTTGTGTATCTTTTCTCTAAAACCACCAAAAATACATGGTGTTTGTTCTGAGACATTTTTGCCATTCAAAATACCTCTTTTGGTCTCATCTTTCATTATTACAGATCCAATCAATAGCAGGGCCGAAATGCTGCTTAATAACAAAACAAGGAGTTGCTCTGCGCTGCATAGTAGGTATTGATCTTCCTCTAAATGTTTGCTTATAGATTATTTTTTCCATTGTGTATGTGTCTTTACATGAATGGAGACAAAGTGTGATAGCTAATATTCCAGGCTCTTTTCCTTATGCAGTAATGCACTTTGCCTTTAACCGTTAACATTTAGTCAGTACTGTTTCATACAGGTTGTTCGTGATCCTTTTTCTAGTTCTTCAACATGTGCAAAACCATGTGTTGTTTTTTTTTTTTTTCTTCTGCTTCTTTCAGTTTGGAGCAAAAATGGGTAATTCAGTGTTTCCTTTCTGTATAAATTTGTATAAAACCTAGGGATAATGATATAGAGGATAGAAAATAATAACTTATTCCAGCAGCAGTGATGTGTTTATGTAATCTTTCAGGATTTTTCAAATATCCATTTTCTTACTGAGTGGTTTTTGTTTTGTTTTTGTTTTGTTTTTTTTTTCATTTTCTCTCCATCAGTTTATTTCTCTAACCCATCATCACTGTAGTAACTTCTTCTTTTTTCCTGAGTAGCTTCTGGTTCAATACATCTTACTTCTGTCATTGCCCAGAACTGACTTTGATATTTTACCTGCAGTCTCGGCTGTCTGTATAAAGGGCCGTCAGCCTTTCCTCTGCGGTGATTTCTTTTCACAGGCAACCTCGAGCCTCCGTGCTCTCTGCTGTATTTCACGTCGTGCCTTTTCCATTCCTCACTGCTTGAGTCACGGTATTTTGCTGAATTTTCCTCAGTTATACAATTAGCGCTGCCCTGGATCTCGACATTTACTGGCTCCCTACCATAGTTTAAGAGCAGGAATTTGCTCACGGTCCCGTGATAACTGTCATCACTGACCATTACTTTTCTGCCGCGGGACCTCTGCTCGCCCAAAGCACCCGCTTCGGCCAAGCAGCTTGTTCAGTGCTACTCGCTTTTAGGAATAAATGTTAGTGGGTGCGTGCAGTTAAACGTCAACGCCGCCGACGTCGCCCGTGGTGCTTGTGGCTGCATCTGTTTGCATTTAAAATTTCAGGTGCTCTTTTCTCCCTCCCCTTCTTGAGGAGCAAAGAGAAAGCACCATGAGAGGGAATTTTTTTTGTAATAGGCACCGTCGAACAAAACGGAGAAATCTGTGATTTGAATGATAAAAGACGGCATTTACTGCATATCATAGGCTATGTTTTAGCATATGTGTAGTCAATCGGTAGATGGCTTTTGTTTTCCTCCTCCACCCTTCTTTCCTTCACAGAAAATGAAGTTTTGGTACAAAAACTGCGCTCAGTTAACAACACTCAGTGAGATGGTTTGCTTGGATTTCTTTGTCAAGGTACCACGCTAAGAAAATACTTCAAGTTTAAATTGAAACATGACAGGTAACCTACTGAATTTTAGGATGTTTTTTTGGAGACTTCACTGGTTATGTAGTATTAGGAATAATTCAACCGGAATAATGCTTTCATCTCTTCCACTTTCCTGGGAGTCTGATAGAACTGTTTTCCCTAAAACATCTTTATCTTTTTAATATATTACTTACTTTATTTTGATAGACCAGTAATTTTACTTTGCTCTTTTTGGGCAAGCTGAGCAAGGGAGATGAATACAGAGCAGTCCCTTTTTTTGTTTGTTTTCAGCTCCCTGTCCTTTACGCACTTGCTTTTAAAAACAAKAAGTGACCAGTGTAAGTATGCCTCTCATTTAAACAAGTATCAGTGATGCTTTTATGCGCATTAAAATGTTGTGCTCTGAGGACACTTCCTTATTAAAAAGCTCACTTTTCTGCCTAAGCTGTGTTTAGTAATTCTTCTCATTATAAAGCAATAATGCTTATGTGAAAGGTTGCAACGCTATTTTGTTAGCAGTCTCATAAACCTGAAGGCTGAAATGACCTTCCCAAGCAGATACCAACTTGATTTTTACTGCTGTCAGTCTGAGCGATGTTTTAATTTTTCTCCCCCTTAAAAATACTTGAGTCCCGTAACCGATAGATGAATCGGAGAATCCCCAAGAAATGCTGCAGAATGGTTCTCTTCGCCAGCGCAATAAATGCAGGAGCTAATAAACGTCCCCTTACATCAGGAGGAGGCGTATAATGAGCAAATGATGGGAAAAGGAATTTGGGAAATAAATGATCAATCCGATGTAAGCTGACAAACAATTTCTTCATAGCTTGGCCTTCAGTTGTGCGGAGGACTGTGTTCTGCACAGAAGAGGAGTGCTAGCAGGGGGCCATTCACATGTTCACTGTGTTTTAGGGTCGCTGAATGATAAGTGGTGATTCAGAGACAGTCTTTTTCATGCAAGGTTTTGATGGTTCACCATTAATGTGTGTATGTATATAGGGGAAAAGGGATAGTTTGCAGATTTAATCCTTATTTCTATTCCTCTATGATAAGCACTAATAATTTGTTTTTTCATGAAGGCGTACCTTTGCGTAGAGTACGCCTCACGCCTTATGTGAGAAAATCAGTGCTCTGCATTGCGGTGTGCCCCTGGTGATTGCAGGCATCTCATCTTTCTCATCTCATTTTGTTGTGCTCTTCACGTGCAAGACATCGCGTCCTACCCAGGATCATTCGTGTCTAACGGCAACATCCTTCTRTCGGGGAGAATTCTGCCGCGGTAAGAGCTGAACCAAAATCTGAGGATCAGGCCACGTTTTCAGCCCACTACAAGCAGAGAGGGGAAGACCAGGCGTACCAGATTTCTGATGACGTTAACTGTGGTATGGATATCAGCTTTGGGCAGGCCCCGCCGAAAGAGGAGTGAAAGGTTAAGGCAAAGTGTGGCCTTACCTGTGAACCTCCCCAAAAACTGATGTAGTAGCTTAAAAGATGGGAGGAGGAACTGAGGCAATTCAAGGTGAGCAGGAAGGTAATAGGAAGAAAATGGGGAGGAGAGGCAAAAAGCAAGGTAATGGGCTTAGTAAAACGCCCAGTGACAACTGCTTTTCAGTTGAAGTTTTTGCTTTGAAGAGAGCAAACCCAGTTTGTCTTGCGCTTTGCCCGGATTCCTTTACGTTCCCGGACTCCCCATTCCGCCCAAAGAGCAGAAGTTGGCAGCCGGCGTTGCGTTTTGTAGTGGATGCTCTGAGCTTGTGAGCTCCTTCCTGGAAAAATGGCAAGGATGTGGGGCTGCTGGTGTGCCGCGCTCTCCGTAAGCTGGAGACACCTGGAAGCTCTCGCGCCTTGTCGGAAAAGCGTCACACCTGAAAGCTGAGACTTTTCAGTACGTTCCTATTCGCGTGCGTACTTCTGGGCCTCCAAAGGCCTTGCCTTTYGAAGTGTGGGGAGATAACCATGTGTTTGAAATGAGTCAGTACTCTCCTKCCACTTCTGAAATCTCTATTTTTCTTCCTCATATTGCAGAGTTTAACCATTTACCTTGGAGTGGGCTATAATCACATAGGAATATGTATTTATGCGTGCTAAAACACAAAAACATAGCTGCGGTAATTATGAAGTAAATTCAAATGAACCACAGCAGAGGAGTTCAAACATATGTCTAATTCTCAGACAAGAATTATARTTTTTTAAAATGTCTTACCTTACTGACATTTCAGTGTTTTCCATCTCTGCTGCTAATGTAATGCAGTTAGAGGTTTTTCCTGTAACAAAATTTTTTTTGCTTGTTGTTTCTGCATTTAGCAAACATAAAGCAAAAAGGAGATCTTCATTGTCCCTAACAGGCTGTGGCAATAATACAGGATATTTCTGGTGTTTGATACCATATGTATTTTAAAAAGCATTGCAGATGCTTGTTGCTACGTGCCAGCTCAAATGTCTGCTAGTGCCAAGCTTGCCACTGACTTCAGTAGTTAATCCTCACTAGGCTACAGTTTTAAAAAGTAAAGCGTAGTAGTGTTTGGCAGTGGTTAGCTTGCTGTAAACTATAATTGCTTATTTCTTCAGGTTACAAACACGTGCATTTTGACCCATGTTATACAGAGCATTTGTATTTGAATAAATGGCAATTTTGCCAGCGACTAAGGATAGAAGTTTGCACAAATCTGCTTAATAATCCTATTTCTGTTTCAGACTTAGACTCCAAAAAATTCACTACTTTTTCTTTGCCACAGTTTCCCCAAACTGGGGAAGAAGGGATGCAGTTCATCAAAATACCATATAAGAGTGAATTCTCTGGTAAACTCTGTAAAAGCAGATGCTGTACAATTTGTTGTCTAGGAAAATAAGTAACTTAAAGTATGCAATCTTTGAATCGGTGTTTTAATCAGCAAAGCATCTAGAAATTTGAAGGCATGATTTTATATATATATATATATGTGTGTGTGTGTGTGTGTGTGTATGTATGTATATATATATTTTTATTCTTTTTCTTGGTTAACTTGTCTGACAGGCTTTTAAAGTGAGCTTCCAGGTTGTATTTTTGAACATACTTCATTTTTAAGATAGCAAATTTTAATTTTTCATATCAGGTAGTTAGAGCATTGCATGTGTATTACAGTTTATTGTGTAGAGACGGTGCAATACCAGTTCCCAAAGTATGTATTGCAGACTGTCTCGAGTGCAGTGACTGATATGTCATGAGGCATTTTTTCAGCAAACCCTGCTTTGTGGGGTTTACAGCACTTGAGAGCTAGAATGCCTTATGTCCAGGAGATTTGCATTAGCGTTATGTGCTAGCTGTATTCGTGCCTTCTGTGATTAGAATAGTAATACAGAGATTTTCACTCCTTGTCTTTTCTTTTTTGGATTCTTTGCTTTGTATTGTAAATTCTTCAGCCAGGGCCAGTCACTCTGAGTACCTCACTGACAGCAAAGGGTCTTCACCGTCCTCTAGGTGGGATCTCCTGTCCTCACTGTCTCCAACAGCATCACCTGGTTGCACTGTCCTGGCTCTCATTGTGCTTCTTCCCTCCTTCCACTGCGTTTAGATTGTACAAGTTTTGTATTCTGCAGGTAACGCTGGAAGTGAACGCAACATGCCAAAACAACCTTTTTTGGAAGTATCATTCAAGAAAGCATAAGAAGAAAAGGCATTTTTGGAACAAGGGAAGGGCAGCAGTCTTGCGTCAGGTCTAGTTGAACCCGGCACCTCTGTTTCGGGAGTGCCGTGCCTCCCCTGGGGGCCAGGCGCTCTCTTCTTCTGTGGCTCTGTCTTTACTTCCCCAAGGCACCTTGCTCTGCGTTCCTGCTTCCTACGGGTCAGGCTGTTCATTTCATCATGATTATAGGCAAGACTCTAGATATCTGCGTTGTCTTGTCCCCTTTAATACCAGCAAATAGGTGTACTGTTTTTTTGCAGTTAGCCCTGCCAAATAATGCAACACAGACGTAGCGCACGCACTGAACTGAATACCAGCCATACTGTATTCATTACACATTTCAAACAGCTTTCATGATCTTCCTCCCTTGTTAAGAATTTACTGCTGCTACTGTCATTTAATTTTTTTGAAACTTTCTTTAATTATATATATTTAAAATGTGCAGAATGTTGGAAACGTGAGAATCTTGCTGCTGGGCAAGTGCTGGTATTTCAGTAGGCTTTCAACTGCACAAATCAAAATATTACTGTGTATAGACAAGATAAATTATTGGATAACAGTGCAGGTTGGACTTCCCTTTTCTTACAAAATATGGAGAGTCTTTTTTTAAAAAATTCTTCAAAAGCAAAAAAACCCTTTCTTTAATTCAGAAAACTTCACTGATTTTTTTTCTTTTGAATTGTTGCCATGAATTGTCAAGAGATTTCAGATGCTTATAAAACTGAAAGAACTTCTGTCAGAACTGAAAAATCCTTACAAGACCTGTACTTTTGTATTAGAAAATCCAAGTGTAAAATACTGTATGTTTTTGTACTGCACTGTGTGCAATTTTTTTTTCTAAGTGGGGGTTCTACTAGTGGTTAACAGAACAGGGATTTATAGACAATATTTGTGGGGCCAAGTGACAACAACCTACATTATTTTACTTTTGGTTCAGGTTTTAAGAAATAGCGTCGAGAGGGATAGAATAAGTAAAGTGGAAAGCTTCAGTGTGCAGGTAGCATAAATACAGTTCTTGGTGGTCCATAGGACGTAGCTCTCATACAAACAAGGTATCATCCATTGTGGTGGTCAAGAATCAGTTGGACAAGGTCCTCAGCAACCTGATCTAGTTGGACCTGGTTTGAGCAGGGGGTTGGACTGATGGCCTCTGAAGGTCCCTCCTAAATTATTCTATGGTACGGCATTATAAAATGAAGCTTGCCTATTCAGAGAACTTATCTTGCCACTTATTACTTCTCATAGCAATCTGGAGATTGAATAAATAATTATGGTAATAAATAATTATGGTAATACGTATACCATAGCAAGGAGTTACTGTAGTGTTCAGCAAGTTTACAATGATGTCGATCCTGCAAGGCATTGCCAGATCTCATAATCGCAAAATAAATGTTTTCTTATAGTATGTTTTAGATAGCTGACCAAATCAGATATGAGAGTTTTTGTTGCCTAGCTTCGGTACTGTAGAGGGAAAAAGAAGAGGAAAAAATAACAGTTATATCAAGCACTCATAATGGGTGAAGGAGAATTGTGAATAATTGTGGTTGAATATTTGGTTTTTTGGAAAGAACTACCCTCAGATTGTGCCTGTGTTTTGCTGTTGAGTATTGCGGAAACTTGGTTTGAGCATCTAGCTTTTTAGGCAGGTGAGGTGTGATGAATCCCATCCTAGGAGACAAATACTGTGGACCATCGCAAGGGTAGAGGGAATAGCAGACCTGCCTCATATTAGCATCGGTGACATACAGAGGCAGATTTGGGGCTCTTGTCATTTGAGATAGCAAAATTGGGACACATTCTCGTGGTTTCTCTCTCAAGGATGAATGTTTGGCTTTCCCCTCTCCCTCACTTTCCAAAATAAATGGATGCTGGGGGCTAGGTAAATAAATGGATGTGGGGGCTAGGTATATAAAACAGATTACATTCTTCAGAAGTGGCTAAAAATACGTGCAGACTAATGAGGAAGAGGTGTCTGTGAAAGGCTGTGGATGTCTAAAGAAATACAGATAGTGTAGCACAAACGATCACTTTGAATGGTAAGGGAAATCAAAGACCAATGGGAGAAAATACCTAGGTAAGATAGTACAGATGCTAAGTATCTGCAGGAAGGTTGAAAGGCAGAATAACAGCTAAAGCTTGAAGGATGCTCTGAACACTGTGGGAGGGAGAATTGAAATGGATAGTAAGTCTAAGCAAAACCTGAAAAAAAAATGCAGAGAAAAAAAGTCCAGTAAATAGAAGGAAATCATCTTTAGAGGGCATGAAACGTAGCTATGAATTGTGAATGTTTTTGTTAGAGGTCTACATTTGAATTATATATTATAGAGTCTTTCGGCTCTAGAGCACTTGAGATCTATAGAACCCTGTTTGTAGGCTCTGAAGCAGTGTGTTTGGTGCTAATGGTTACACCATTACATACTGAGAAACTTATTTTTAATCACAGAACCTGGATTTTTTATGTAGTAGGTTTTTAAATGAGAAGCCCACCTTCCTTAGTTTTGGCCATGTTTCTCTCAGCAGAATATTTCCATCTGAGTTCCAAAGAGATGGAACTCCTGGGATACTCTACTGCAAGAACATCGTGAAATTCTCATATTAGCTTGATTTAAACATGCTTATAGCTCATTTCCTTTCTTGCTTCACTAAGTAGCAGCGTAGTTCTCAATTTAGACTGAAGAGTATAAAAAGTAGTTTTCTTGGCTTGTGATACTTAGCAGTCATTTAAGGCAAATACATATGCTATTTTTCACCAAACAGTTTTTTTATATTCTCATTCGTAGTATACCAATTTTCTGTTGTACCAATTATTTTCTTTTTTGTACATTCTTACTGTACCAATTTCTTATTGTACCAACATTCTTACTGTACCAACCCTGATGTTTGCAGACTGTTCCAGCATGGTGTTCAAAGCAGCTGCAAGACATTATCCTTGAAGTACTGCAGTCATTTTCATTATCACTAAAAACCTGTTACTGATGCTTAGTTTTCTACTGTTGTGCTTATCTCTTGTTTTACAGCATCAGCTGTCAGTCGGTTGATGTTCTGTGATTGAAAGACTTCCTGCCGTGTTACCTTGTGGGTGGTTGGATGTGGCTCTTGACCTTTGCACACTGAAATGATGGTCTGGCCAACATTCAGCTCCTTCTTTATTGACTCGCTGAGCCTGACTTCATCAAAATGTTTTCACCTGACAGTGTTCCAAACAGTCAGATAGTCAGATACCACCATTTGGAAGATTTGTGCCAGTAATAGCCAGCAAAGTTTGTTGGTCTGACCTGACAGAGCTACTGAAGTCATCCTGGACAATAACCTCCTCCTACTTTGGCACTGCAGCTCGTAATTCCTCAATGTGAAGGATTTGGTAGTACTGGTCAAAACTGTTCTTGTGCCTCAGTGTCATGTCAGCTGTGCTGAGACAGTTGCCTGAGAAAGATATCAGAACCTAGTATCAGTTGAGAAAAACAAAGACAAAACTTTTTACAACTATGATCCAGAGACAGGAATAAGCATGTGAGATGACATTGTTGCTAAGGCTCTTGGATTGTGAGAGATGGAATATTTTAGAATTGCTTTTAAGAGCTTTATTCTTGATCTCTTGATGATTGGCGCGTAAGTGTTATTTGTGGCAGCATTGTGCTTTTCAGAAAATGGTAATCTTGCACTCATGCCCTTAGGCAAGCAATCTATCTGAGCAGCGATAGTGGTAGATCTAATAAATTAGACTAAACTCACCTACTTACTTATTTATTGGAAAGAAGATGCAGCCAATCCCTGATTCTTTCTGTTGGGCTTCTGCCACAAGATGAATTTCACATGAAGCTGCAGTGCAGATTGCTGTCAATATCAGGTTTTTCTTCTGATACCAGACATATCACTGGCTGTGATATATATGTGTATACATACATTCATAGAATCATAAAACTATTTGGATCAGAAGGGGCCTCAGGAGGTCTGATGCCCTGCTTAAAGCAGAGACACTGAAGTCACACCAGGTTGTTCAGGGCTTTCTCCAGTTGGGTCATGAAAATCTCCAGTGCTGGAGATTCCCCAAGCTCTCTGCATCCCAGCTGCAACGCTTAATTACCCTCAGAGGGAAATTCTTTTTCCTATATCCATTATATCTCTTTTTCTCCTACCACATGCCTCAATAAAGAGTCTGAATCCATCTGGCTGAAAACCTCCTAGCTTTCTGAAAGCTGCTATTAGGTCCCTCCAAAACCTCCTCTATCCCAGGCTGAACAAGCCTTGTTCCCTGGACCTCTCCTCATAGGACATACGCCCCCAGTTTGGTGTCATGTGCAAACTTGATGAGCATGCTCTTCGTCGTCTCCTCCAGGCCACTGATAAAGATGTTAAACAAGGAAGGTTGCAGTATAGACCACTGAGGAACACTCTGTCTAACTGGCCTCCAAAGACAGCATGAACCATTGAACTGCCCTTCGGGCCTGATGATGCAGACAGCTTTTCACCCATGTGTCACAGAAACAATTTGATCTTATTCTTTTGACTACTTTAATGGGATAACTGTCTGCCCCTCAAAGCTGACCAGGATGAGTTTGAAGCAGGCAATGTTTAAGGTGGTTTTCTCAGACCGTTCCTCTGACTGCAGAGGTTAACTTGACCTTCAAATGTTCTCTGGTCAGCCTGGGATGTACAAAACAGCATGGCTGCTGTAGTCATAGAAGAGCTACGTGGTACTCGGAGCTCTCTCTGCTACGAGTTTGCAACAATGGTTTTGGAGACAGGCTCAAGTTCTCTTCCCTTGCTTTCCTAACACCGCCAGGTTTTGTAAGAATTGGCCATGTGGGGAATGAGCTGCAACCATCCGTGACTATGATAGATGTAAAGTCAACTTTGCATTGTTTTAGATATGGGATGCTCTATGTAGCCGTACTGATGAGGTAACGTCGCTGCAGAGCTGGATTGCAGTGCCTTTCAGCTGTATTTGAAATAACGATATCTGGCTAGCGGGGAAAAGAACAATTTGTGCCTTATACATTGAAATGAAAGATCAGGGTCTCCTCGTAACTCATGGACCCCCATTGACAGCCCACACTGATCCTGATTTCCCTATGAACTGACATAGTTTTCTAAGGTGTGGATTTTACTATGCAAAAGTGACCACTTGGACCTGTATTTGAGAGTTAATTTGATAAAGGAGATCAACAATTCCTAGTGCCACAATCTGTATCCAGTGCCACTGAGAGAAGGGACTGCCAAACTTACATTTCTTGGGAAATATTAATATGCCTTTTTGGGGGGGGGGAACATCTGCTTTAGGACACTGAGAAATAAAAAATACTGGTACCTTAGGGAGAATGTAGTTTATAATGTATAATATTGGAAAGGATGAGACTGAGAAGAAAAGTTGTAAATAGGAATGATTTAGGTTAAGCACCTTGTCATCAGCAGGAGATATAAATATAGTTGTGCCGTTCACATGTGCATCTCTAAGATTGAGATGATTTGTATTAAAGAGTATACTACAATTACATGCAGATTAGATGCTTGGGTGAATAGCTGTAAGAATTTTGAATAGATTTGTCCTTTTCACAAAGGTTTTCATTTTCTTTGGCAGCTCCGAGTGTTAACAAATTAGAGATCAATGTTCTACTAGGGCAGAAAAGTGAAGTGAAGCATATCTTGCGAGAAACTTTAAAGACGTTAATAGTTTCAGTTAAAGGTATTACTTAGTGGTGCCTGAAAAACAGGATTGGAAATTCAAAAGAAAAGGTCAAAGAATGAGCTATTTTCCCCATTTTCTGCTGATAACTGAGTTTAGTAGTTGGCCCCACTTGCTGCACGTTGAATGTATATTCTTTGACAAACGCATATGTCATGAAACTAAACAAATTGTGCTGGAAAGTGAATTCTCTTCTGGCAGAAAAATTGCCAAGATGCAGTCTGTTTTTCTTCTTTGTTTGAGTAGGTTGCAGTACTATCTCTTTCTCTCGCAACTTCAGCTCTATTTTGGGTACCTGGTTGCCTTTTCATCTTCTGTAGATACATGTGTTTGGTGGCATAGATTTCCAAAGTCTTCCCTACAGTCTCTAATGGTTTGGGCATCTTTTCCATCATAAGGGCACTCTGGTTCATAGCCCATTCCTTCCAGGACATATGGGGAAGATGACTGTGACTTTGGAAAGGATTAGGGGTGAAAGATGGAGGGGAGGGAATTGCATTTGAATTTCAGTCAACATAGAAACTACGTAGCTTTAGGTAAGCTGCAGCAAAGCCCTGAAAATAGATGTTAGCCTTAAATTCCTCACCATCTGGATTTGTTCTCTAGACTTAGTCCAGATCCTTAACTTAGCTTTTCTGAATCATGGAGCTTCTCTTTCAGTTTGTGTTTTCTCTCCTCCTTTGCAGCTACTTCTCCCCTACTAGTCTTGCAGTTAAAAAGTTCTCTTCCGCTATGACAGCACGTCCGCTGTGCTCTCTGTGTGTCTCTTGTCTCTGTGAATACCTGTGAAGTCCTTTGTGCTGAGCATCCTTATCATGTTGTCAAAGTCTCCCACCATCTATTGGATGCTTCTCTGCAAGATCTGACACTCTGGAAGCAGCGTCTACGCTGGAGTTCAGACTTGAAAAACTCTCTCTGCTCTGGGCAGCAGCCATTCTTTTATCACAAGATGTTCCATTTGAATGGATTTTCATAAAAGTTAAATGCCTCATTATTTTTAGGCTTTGACAGGCACAGAGAACTTTCTGGCCCATCCAGTGGGTTCTCGTCTTGCAATGAAGGCAAAACAGAATACTAAAGGCAATCAGTCCCCTCGTTTGAAATACAGTTCATAGAAACGGATGCATGTGCAAACCCCAACAAGAAGCAGAAATCGTAAGCTATATGTAGGTACCCGAAGTGGGGAGTTGGACATTCTCATTTCCTTGGAGTGTAAAAAAGCACAGCAGTCGACTAAATAGCACAGTCAGACCAAATGAGAGAAGTCATAACTTGTATAAAAACAACTTGTCTAAAAATTCTAGCAAAGGCCTGATCTGATGACATTTCAGAAGAAATTACTTCCTTCATATATCATTTTAATAGCATTTGAGGTAGAATGAAGATGCAGTGTTACTTGGGAATCTGTATGATGTTATAGGCTTGGTATTCCATGGCTTATTGAAATCAATTCAGAGACAAATAGAGGCTTTTAATTCAAATAAAGATGCCATAAAAGTGGTCATATATTTAAAAAGCAGTAATTTAATATAGTTTGGAACTTGGATGTAGGCACTCTGTTTAGCCCTACAGTAGATAAGCTCATTCTCCCTTTGTCAATACCCCTTCCCCCTCTTTTTACTTTTTTTGTTCGTTTGACATTAGAAATAACAGTGGGGGCATGATCTCATGACCATGCACCTTATACAGGTCCTCCATGCTACCTGAAACACATCTCTCCTTGGGTTTCCTCTGCACTACTGCTGTAACGGGTCTCTTCAGACACAGGTATCATCCGGCTTGGCTTGTTGTCCTTATTTTGCAGCAACAAAACAGAATGGAGACTGTAGCAGTCTTGAGGCTGGATTCAAGTCTATGAAGCAACTCTATAGGCTTAAGAGAGCTTCTCTCCAGGACAGGTCTCAGGCTGCATGCCAGCAGAAGGAATAAAACAAAATATTTCATATTATGTACCAATGACTTCTTAGAAGAATCTGAGATGAAATGGCCAGAAGTTCAGTTTAGGGATAAAAGTAAGCTTAACTTCAGCAAAAATAGATTAGAAAAAAAAAGGCAGAAAAAAACCCTTTCCAATTTGCCATTCAGTGAACATGATAATCTCTGCCTGCCGTTGCTTTGAGTCTTTCAGTGGGGGAGGATGACAAGGAAAAAGAAGTCTTTAAATTAAAATTTCTACCCTGAATCTCAAAGGTGCCAAACAGCCCAGGCTCCTCGTTCCTTTAGTGGGTGGAGCAGGCGCTGGGCTGCTCTGATTCAAGCTGTGCCCATTTTTGTCTTTCACAGCACTAACTTGTAGCAAAGGCCAGATTTTGCCTCTTTTGTGTGGAAGTCACACGTCTTTTTCTTTGTCAAATAAACTGTTAACTATTAAATTAAAAAAACCCTTAAAATAGATTGCCTGAGTCTTATGTTCATATTGAATCTGTCAGGGCTTTAAGAACCAAGGTGCTTAAAAGAAAAATTTCAATGGCAAAAAGAAGTCATAGTACATCTGTGCAGTAAAAACAGTTTCAGCACATTTGTAATAAAATAGTGCATATAGGTGATGTTTCTTTGGTGAAATTAAATGAGGGCTCTCAAGTTCTCTTGGTTCTTTTGATAACCTTTTATCAGCTTGGATGACACCAGATCTTTGAGAGCTTTATCTGGCTGCAAATCTGAAGATTTTCAGCAGAGAGTAGAAAATGCTCTTCTACTTTGAGGTTCCACATGCAGACAAAACAGCTGGCCTTGTAAGATTCTGTAGAAATTTATTTTCTAAAATAGACCTTTAAAATCATAGCTATCTAGCAAAAATAATTCTTCTCCTCTTCTTCCACAATATGTTCTTTGAGGAGTGTCTGCACCTACTTTTATTGAGGGATGATTATTTTGGAAGTTGACGTGATGATGATATTTTTTTTTTTTCCTCCTTGATCAGATCTCTACTTGTCACTCGTTTTGGTTTGCAGCCTATATGTTATCCGCTTAGTCTTTGAGCCATAAACACTTATGTAAGTAACTTTATATGTGGTGGTCCCGTTCAGGTCAATTGGATTACAGTCATGTGTGAAATTATTTGTGTAAATGTTTGCAGGTTTTTCAGCTGAGAACACCTCTGAATGGCTTACTGCCTGCACAGTACCTAATGCAAGCTTACAGTATTTAAAAAAAAAAAAAAAAAAAAAAGAAAAAAAAAGGTTTATTAGGTAATTTTGGAACTATAGGTGAAGATTTATGTATCAGGAAGCTAAAATTTGGCAGAGTTTGGATGCTTTCCAGGTTCTGTTTTTTGCCATGCCTGGGAACATGCGTCTATACTTGTCCTACTGAAGTTTAGTAGGACAATTGATATTCCTATAAGAACAGGAATCATATCTATTAAAACAGTGGTCCCCTGCTTCTGACTCAGCTTTTGCAAGAGCCTTCTGCCATACTGATCCAGGTGGGTAAGGAGCGCAAAATACAGCGTTTCCTCAAGTGTGTTTATTTGCATGGTGCTGTTGCCCGAGCCCTCGCAAAGGTTGAAAACAACTGCTTTAAAAACTTGTTAGTGGTGAAAGCTGAAATTATCACAAGTATATTTTGTGCTTGGTAAGAGATAGGTAAGGCATGATATGAAGTCTTGGAATCCTTATCTTTTTCTAGCATTTTGTATCATCAGAGGTGGCTGGTTTGTCCATGCTGTCAGTCGTGGTGCGGTTTGGGGCTCAACCTTAGGACTAGGTGTTGGTCACTGTATATGGCATAAAAGCTCTGGCTCCCCCCAGGAGGCCGGCTCGGTCTGAATGCCTGTCCTGTCTGGAGCTGGAAATCCTTGACATGCTTCGTGCCTCAGTGCAGATCCACGCTTCTTCAGTAGACCTGGCTGGATCCGGCAAAGGCCCGGCCGAGGAGATAGCAGCCCAGACTGCAGTAGTGCTCTCTGCATGCTCTGCCTGTGCGTGGAGTAGAGAATTTAAGACCAATTTTAACCAAGTTATAGCCAGCAGTGTGAATGAAAAGTTCTGGATGCGGTATGCTTCCACGTGCTCCGTAGTGGATGAGAGACCAAGAAGATAATGTCTCTGATCCAGGATGTCCCTGAGTCACAAGCTGCGGCAAGACTGGTGTCTTCTCCTAGACATGTGCAGTTAATCCCTGTCAGAGCCCTGGACTGGATGGATTTTTAGTCTGATCAAGTACTTTGGTTTTTATTTTAAGGGTGGACAGTGTTCCTTCAGTCAAGCAAATAGCAAATGAAGAGCACGTACGCAAGTGATTTAATTTCCTCCAACTTCAGCAGCCTAAAAGTGGCGCGTCTCTTCTGAGCTGCTTATCTCGGCCCCCTTTGGGTCAGCGGTGATAGACTTTTTCGAACGGAATTAATTACTCTGTAAAATGGGTAGGATGAACTGCTGTCTAGAAACGTCTGTACTTAGGGAGCAAATCTTGGCCGTTAGTTTAGATTAGACACTTTCACTTTTAAGCGGCTAAAGTTCAGTCACCAAGACCTAAATTTGCCACTTGATTTTGATGTTAAGGTTAAGCAACATGCCCCACGTTATGTAAGAACTCCGTAACGGGTCCCAAAATAGAATTCTTTACCATTTTAGTGGTGCACTTAGTTAAAAGAATCCTAGGAATGTGGGTTTTTTTCAGAAAGTAATAAATGCAGTTGAGGTTTGTATGCACATCTACAGCGGTTAATGCAAAATGGTAGGTGGTACTGCATTTTGGTCTCCTTCCCTCTCCCTGCTTTGGGAAGAAAACGGCTGCATTTGGAATATCTGCTGGCACCTGCACAGGGCTTCCTGGCTGAGGGCCTGATCCAGAGCTGCTCTCTGATAGTCTGCTGCCGCTGCTGGGTGGGATAGCCCTGAGAAACTCCTAAGAAACCTGGGCCTCGGCCAATCTGAGAACTGGACCCTGGCTTTTTTCTTCCACTTTGAGTTGAACACTGCATGAATATGCAGACTAGATATGCAACAATTGCATATATCTATTTGTTGACTGAGAAAATCATTTACATTAACAGTAGAGAACTTGCTCCCCAATTATTTATAAACTATTATTTATAAAATTTATGTTAGTTGTTTATTAAAGTACCGTGCAGTAATTCCAATTGGTGCTGCCTTATAGCACCAATTTTTTCTGTATTTAGAGAAATGACCATTGCCACTTTGTCCTGAGGATGAGCGAGAACTTCTCAAAAGCTGTTTCATCTTTGGATTATAGATAAATACATACATACATCTCTCTGTGTGTATGACGTATATATGAAAGAGATCCTGAGTGAATTTCAAAGGACAGTCTGATCCAAGAAATACAGTGCACTTCAGCTAAGATGACAATTTTGTGATAGCCTGAGTCTACTATAGGATTAAAACCTCTTGGCATATATAGGAGCTCAGCTGATCACTTGAACTGCAATTAAAAAGTAGACCAGGTATACTCAGAATATTGTTTTTGTGTCAAAAATGCTCCTTCATGCTTGAAAATGATAAAAAATTGCAATCGATCCTTACAACTGTTGTGTTCATCTTTATTGATCAGGCAAAAGAAAGATAAAGCGCAGCCCAAATAAGATTACAGTAAATGTTAGCATCATAGGGGACTGTAGTATGATAGAGAGCTATTCATCATCTCAAATGGTGACCTGTCCACACTCGCCCCATAGTCAGGCTGCTGTCTAATCACATACCTATTGATTTCATCTTTGTCCAAGAAACCTGGATGTGACTGTCACTGGGCAGCTGAATGCAAAGAGGTCACTGGTGTGAGGAGGATTTCATTTTCATTTTCTTACTGGCCAACAATGATTTATGAAAAAATAAATGACCTCGAGTCACATGCCTGGAAACCTTGGTTCCAGTGCAAATGAATTATTAGGTCTGAATCTCAGAAGCAAGAGTGCAGTAGACCACCGTGCTCTTTGTGATCTGTGCGTGCCCTTTGACTGCGGTATATGTTACGCAATTTGTTTTAATTTGTGATAAAATATTAGACTCGAAATGCAATTTCACTCCTGTTCTCCATTGCTATTCTTTGCAGTGATTTCTGTATGTTCCAAGTTCATGGTTCACAAGAACGGGCTTCGGCAGATGAGCTCCTCAAATGAGAAGGAAAAAATGTTTTTTGTCTTTCTAGTTAAAACTGCCTCTTCTGAAGTTTTCATCGAGTGTTTTTGCCTTAGTGGGCTATCTTAGCTGGATTTCTCATAACATAATTTGCCACAGATAAATGTGATTCAGGAGGTATCTGCTAACCCACTGATCAAGGAGACTGTCATCTTCGGCTTGGTCTTTCCAGTTACAGGTTAATATTTTGGCAACAGTGGTTTAGGTAGATTCCCTTTTCATACATCAATGCCTTGGGAAAAAATAAAATGAAACCATGCTTGCTTTACCCAAAATAAACTTAGAATGACAGTTTCTGTGGACTGCATTGTGCCATCCAAGTATGTTAAATATTTTGAAGATGCAGAATCATATCATGACAGGTAGATTGTTAACATTAGTTTTAAAATTTCTTCTGTGAAAGTGTGGGGTGTGTGATTGTAATAATTTTGTTACCATGTTAACATGATTTCTTGGGATGCCAAATGACTCAAGTTGCAGAATTGAGATAAAGTTCTAGCTAGTGCCCAAAAAACCTTTATATATCTCTACAGCCTTGTGTTTTCTGTATGCCCCAAGTGTCAGAGAAAAATTGGTTTTTGAAAACTTTTGAACTGCTTTAACTTTTTTATTCCTCCAACTGTGAAGCCAGGTGCCTTAGTTATTATATCTTAAGTCCAACTGTGTTACGGGTATAAAAACGTCTTTAAAAATACCAAACATACATTATCTAGACATAAAGTGTCAGGACATTATAGTGATTTGTCTTAGAATACTGTATGTCCCACTGAGAAGCTGTGACATTTTATAAGTATTGAGAAGTTTTGTTGCTTGATGACTCAGTCTTGTCTGGCCTGCATATTGGAAATTAATGACTTGGAGATATGACGTGAAAGGCTTTCCATGGTTTAGGCGAGATAGAAGTATGCTTGGAAGCTGACTTATTTTAAAAACTAAAATTAGCAACTGATTGAAGAAACCTGGAAGCTTGGCACATTAAAATAACTCCCTGCGAGATGCATTATCAAGGCAAAGAGCAGAAGAAAAAGTTAAACCGTAGTTAATTTATTGTGCAACTTTGAAGTTTGACATGAATACCACCTGCAAGCTATATGGGGATGTATGTGTAAGCAACAAAAACATGCACATGCAAACAGGTAAAGGTTCAGTATTTTGATTTTTTTTTTCCTCCCACAAGGAGAAACTTAAAATGTCCCAATACTATCGAATGCTAAATACTTAAGAGCCATGTCTTTTGCATAACCGTCCTGAAAAAGGAGGACACACTTATCAAGAATGCCTGTGAAACTTTGTTGTCTGTAGAATTTGGTTTTTTGGGGGGAACATCTTAAATTTATAAAATATCCAGATTGATATTACTTTGTAAGTATTAGCGTGTATGTAATTGATATTATATAAAATCTGTATTATTAAGGTTTTGATTTTTTTCAACTTTCCAGAGTGCGCAATTCTACAAAGTTACCACAGAGCAATACCAGAAAGCCGCCGATGAAGTGGCAGCTCGGTTCAAGTAAGTCTTTTTTATCATTGTTTTTGAGACAAATTCTTATCCACATTAAAATGCATAATAATTCCCCTTTCTACCATCATATCAGTCTGTGCTGGAAAAAATGCTGGTTATTGAAATGAGAGAATTTGGAAGCCAATACATAGTAACCATAAGCTGCATAGAAATTGGATGTACAGTTAGTAATATACTAATTAATTTATATTTGATAAGATGCATGAAATATTCTTAAGGAATATGTTTTGAGAATACTTTCACTAAGGGAAGAGCAAAAATGTAGTTACAAATTTTCATGACAATAGTATTCATTCATGCCATGAAAGGATTTAAATTAGCAACTTAACTTTGCCCCTAACAGAGAAGGTCAAATTAAATAATTTTTATTAGTCCTGAGGATGGTTAAATGAAGATATAGTAATTGATGGTTCAAAGTGACTTTGACCCTTAGCCTTGGACTCTTCCCTTTCTGCCAGTTCATCCATTAGGCAGGAGGTTCCATTTATCATTTTAGTAAGGACACAAAAGGAACTTTTTACAACCTTTTAGTCTTGTCAGTAACCAAAAAATGCTGTATGAAATGAATTATTCTGTGGCCATTCTTAGGTTTGTGGACGGTTTTTCTTCTGGCTTTTTGATAGGCAGGAAGTTAAAAGGCTTTTCTGAGTTGTTGACAAAGATATAAAACTATGAAGTTCTTAACTGTAAGGTAAAATCATTTTATCTTTTAATATCACAAGTTGTTAGGTATTCATTGGTATTTATATAAAATCTTTGTACTGATTAGCGATGCAGAGTTTGTATCACCGAGGACTGAAATCATCTGCCCCTCAAACAAGGGGAACAGAATGACCACTGACTCTCAGTCTGATCTGAGTGTGATTTGGAGGGCCTCCTGTTACGGATGAGATGCCTGCTAGGTTGTCACTCTCAGTAATTTTTTTCAGCTCTGCTAAGGTTCCCACCGGAGGGTATTTCTCCTTCTTTTGTTGCGCTTGGGTATTTTGAGGTTTTGAAATCTAATTATTGCCTAATCTGACTTCCATGATTTCAAAATAAGCTTTTACTGTGATTTGAGGAAGTTTAGGTGGTTATCGTGGCCGGAGGTGAGAAGCCTGTTTTTTTCCCCTAATATATAAGCACTTTCCAAAATAAATCTAATGCTTTTGGATTCCTTTTTGCACAGGGGTGGTAGATGTGGCAGGGGGCAGTCAGTCGTATCACGTAATATCTAAGAATTTTGAGAATCCCATTTTGGAGGACATTTCAGCATGCATAAACCAAAAGAGTATTTAATAAAGAGAGATTTGGAGAGGGAATCAGAGAATCCTAATGCTTGATTAGATTGGTCTTCTCTTAATTTTCTAGAGACTAAAGGTATACATAGAAATCACCTATTCGACTAGTCTTCATTGTAATGCCATTACCGAAATTGCTGTGCTTCCTTTGTCAAGCCAGATTTTCCCCAAAATTATTTGGAGAGGTTTGATTAGTGGATCCCATTTTCGTCTATTGCTTTGAAAAGAAAACATCATGATAAGAAAAAGATATCTGTAAAGTATTCAGATAAATTGGATAAATTGGGATAGATTTGATAATTGTTAAAAATGGAAAAGAGTGCATGAAATATATTACTGTATCATTTTACATTTTTCCTTATATAAAATCCTTTTTAATGGTATGTCTTTTTTATTGAGAGTTTAAACTTAGCAGATGTTATTTTATCACTGCCTTTTGTATGTGGCTTGATGGATAAATTATGAATGATTTAGTGAAACCTAAAGATGATGCTCTTTTGGTGACACCAGGCACTTCTCATGTTCGGTTTAATTGCATGTGAGGATTGAGGACAGAGTTTCAAGCAATGGTGTTTAAAGAGCTTGTTTAATTGGCTGTAAAAGAAGAATTAAATAAGGTTGAACTGCTAAATTTATAATTTTATTAATGCACAAACCAATGTGCTGCATGTCAGTGTGCTTTCAAGTTCTAAGTGAAAGATTAATAGATCTAATTGTGGTATTGGTAGGAAACAGTCTTGATTAATTTCAAACATGTCTAGAATTTTACTAAATTTTGTTCAGATAACTTGCACATCTGCAACATTTTAAGCTAAATCTATTTGAAGAGTGAAGAGGAGTGGATAACGACTTTGATATTTCCTGGATTTTCCTTTCCTTCCTCCATTTAGTCCCTGAAATTACATCAGCYGTGGCTTCACCAGTCTTTAGGGATAATTCATCCCATTAAAAGGAAAACCCAAATACCCCATGTAGCCTTGTACCAGAAAATTGACAGGTCTTCTGTATTTTGTCTGCCATCCTTATTGATGCCTGCTTACTACCTTCCTCGGTGCTGCATGAATTAGACTGATATTCCAAATGTTCATGATAAATGTTTTATCTCCGTGAGGTCCTGATTCACATTGATCAAATTCTAAATTATCAGATGGTTCATCTCTTTAGGACACTAATTCACATTGATCAAATTCTAAATGACCAGGTTCAGTCAGTTCCCGCAGTACACAAATTACATTAAAACAACATTACTAGAGCATGCTGCCTTTCCTAATGTAGGAGTTATGTTACCCGCAGTTACATTATAAGCAGAATTATTATATTATGAAGATGTCTCTGTTATAATGAGAAGTTTACACAAGGAGAAAAGAATGCAATATTACAGGAAGAACTGGGCTTTGGGCAAAGATTTGGGCTTTTACTAATCACATTTTACATTTGTAATTTTTTTTTCCCCCTCTTAATTTGAAGGGCTGGTAGTGGAAAATTTGGCAGCTGCAGTGGTGACATTTTATTCCCCCATGGTGTTTAGAGCCAAGTAACATCTTGATTATTCATTAGGAATAGAGCAAGTAGTAGATAGGGCATATTCTGCTCAAAATAAATGTTTTTACTATATCTGCTGTGGGTTTTTTTTTTTTTTGATTCCTTGCAGCAGATGACAGACTTCATAGCTATTCACTAGCRCTTTTTCAAAATATTTAGCCATTCCTCTCCTGTTCCAGTGCTCTCTGTTAAACAACATGGAGTTGCTTATTGCTGCTGGGCTTTTTTTTGGCAAAAACCTATTCCCCAGCTGGCCGGACTGTACAGGCTGACAAGTTATGAAATCCAGGTCCTCTTTGGGGATCAGCTATTCATTTTGGTTCGTGCTGTCCAGGTGGTGTTTGTGTGAAGCAAGGGTAAGTTGTTTCTCCTTCTATCTCAGTGTGTCACTTCAATGCTTCTAAGCTCCTGTGTCTTCAAAGAAGCCCAATTCTGGATCTTGTGCTCCACAGCACGGTGGTCTTTGCCTCTGTGCTAATGTGCTGGCGGATGCCAACATCTGGACTCCTGGACGAAACTATCCAAGGCAAACGGTTTTAATCATGGAGGGTTTTCCATCATGAGGTCTGGAAGCTTGGTGGTTCATTTCGAATTGCAGATGTTGATGGCTTCAGTCTCTTACCGTGAGACTGGTCATCCTGAGCCCTGCCATCAGGAGGAATGGCTCAGAGAAGTTGTAGGGGTTGGTTTGGTTAAACGTGGTGAGGTTTGGGGTTTGTTCGGGCTGCTTCACACAGGTACAGTCTTCACGCGTTTGAGAATTAAAAACATCTKTACAAACCAAATGAATACATCTCGCATGATCCTGGATAATTTCTGTTGCTTTGATAGTTTGATCACTGGTGGGGGTAAGGCCTCTACGATAGCCAGGCAACAGCCTACTGTAACCTCCAAAATAAGATCAGTTCGGTATTTTGATTCAGGATAGGGTAAATCACAGTAYATAACAAAAAATCGATATCATGCATTCCTTTCATTGGTGACATCTGTATCATGAAGTTTGGTTTATTAATGTTATTGAAAATAAAGCTTAAGCACAGTGTAGCCATGTTTTATGGCCATCTGTAAATAAGTGGAAACATTAAGAGTATTTCCTTAAGTTGTATTTTAGCTAATATTTTTTTTGAACTGGAAAGCATGCGTAGCTGAAAAAGAGTTTGTAATGAAGCCACGTTAATGAGTGAGACTTAGATCTTCAAACGGAGTTGTTTCACAAAGCAGTGATGCCTGTTTTGAGGACACTGGAAAAAAAAAATGCAGCATGGAGAGGAAATGAGCTTTTTAATGACGCCGCTGGACTGAAAGCAGAGAACTCTTGTTACCCTTGTGATGCTGCACACGTCTGTTAACTTTACAGTGACTCTTCTTCGCTATCTAATATGCGATTCTTGCATACTACTGTAACATAGAAATCCATGTTAGATACCTAGGTAGGTAGTTTGTGCTGTTCTTTTTGCTTGTGTTGTAGATTCTGTGATTAGAAAGCTTTCAATTTTTCTAGTTGTTCTCTCTGTTACCTTATTCAKCATTAATTTTAAAAACTGAAGTTGAAAGTACAGATTATGAATTATTTGTTAAACCCTATACTGCATTTTCCCAGTAACAGAAAATAGAAGGCTATTYAGAAATATTTGGAGAGAGCCTGCTTGCCACCTTCCAGTTGAACTCCCTTTCCATCCTGCGAAATTCTGCTCAGCCAAGGACAGTGGGCTCTAAATAGAAACATCGCGAATTAATCTTTCCTCCCGTACACGCGGCATGCATTGTAGCACTTTGTCATGAAACAGTTGTCATAGTTCTGCTGAAGGTGGTATTCTTAAATTCCTTTTTCTTAGTGTACAAAAAAAGTTCCAACAACAGAATTGCAAACGTGGCTTTTAATTGTTTGTGTTTGTATGCGAGTAACTCCTTATTCAATTGTGGTATGTAAGTTAACTGATCCTTACACAGCCCTCGCAGTACAGCTGTGTCCCCTTTTCACGTCGAAGAAATGAGAGGAAGCAAAAAAAATAATAAAAAAAAAATTGGTAGAGTTAATTGAACAATTTTTATTGTCTTTCTTCCTGCTCTTGGTCCCCGTTTCGTGTGTGTGCGTGCACACGTGCTACGTTACGTTCAGCCAGGTGAGGTCCCCCAGTGTGGATGGCGTTCTGCAATGTGTATGTGATGCTCTTGCCCCTCGTAGGCTTAAAACAGGAGTCAGAACGTGGAGAGCTGCTTCAGGTAGGAGGAGAAAGTGTTGAAGAGGCTACACATCTTTCCCGTCTCTGTTATTTGTCTTGACTGGACAAAATCCTGTGCTTTTTGCATGCAAAGAAATAAAACCGAATTAGGTTCCTTTGCTCACCTTTGCAGCGGACGTATCCCAGGGCTTCCTGGGATAGCAGAGCGTGTTCAGGCGATGTGCTTGGCTTTCTCCCACCTCTTTGCATGTGTGATTTTGCTTCCTGGACAGACACCCTGTTTCCTCAGCTGGTGAAAGCCTTTTCATCCATGCACGCCTTTGATTTGGAGCGAGGAAACGGGTTTTATGTTTCTGCTTTTTTGGATAGAGTTGCCTATTGCTTCAGCAGCTTGGATAGAGGGACTTCGACTGGTGAGCAGTCGTTACCCTCAACCTGGTTCAGTTTTTCTCTAACCTGTGAACATATATAAAGGTTCAGAATGTCAAAATTCTAAAAAGCACATTATTCAGTGCATTTACCTATGAAATGACGATCRCTTCATAAGTGACAACTTTAGCTTTCCCTGCAGCGACATAGATATTTAACTTTCTTCCTTTGATCAATATAGTCCATTAGGAATGTACTCAACAGAGCTGTATGAAATATTAATTGTGCAGTTTTTAGCTGGCTGCGGATTTATCCTGAATGAAGCAGGAGCCGGCTGTTCCAGGATAGTATCTATGTGTTTTCCCGTTATGCCCAAATTATGAGTCTGGTTGCATGGGAACGTGCGTTTCCATTGAGATACTTGAACTGTAATGTGAACGTTAAATGTGAGCATCTCTTTGGTCAGGAGACAGTTTTAAAGTGTTGAATGTGTTTTTGAGAGTTGCTTTAGCTTATTTAACCATTATTCAAAATTTAGATAACACATTAATTGAGAGAGCCAAGCCAGTTCTTTCCATGTTTGTCATAATCCTTTTTTTCCCCCCCTTGTTTCCTTTTTTAGAAATCCTGGGTATGTTAATTAAAGCTGCCCTCAGGCTATCGCCAGTTTTTCACATAGTTAGATACTTTGCAGTGTGGGATGGAGAAAGCAATGTTAACATTAATTTTATCAAAACTCAGTCACGACGAGGAACTTTTCATCTGATATGAATTAGTACTTAAAATAAAGATTTTCCAGAAGGTCGCTATATGAGGATAACCTTTATGGCAGATGTGGGCAAATGTGCCCATTTATCTAATTTTTTTTTCCCAGTGTGTCTGGTTGGTGTGTCTTCTCCCGTGCATGTGTCGGAGTGGAAGCTCATGTTTCAGCACACCCCAGGTTTTCTATATTTGCTTACGTGGACAGGTTAAGTAATTTTATAGACTACCCTGTGAAAGCCAGCGCGTGAAACTCTTCCTTCATGCATCGGTGGCCAGCAGTTAAATTGGCATGTTCCTTATTTTTGTATGCTGGTAATCAACCAAGTCCCCTGCAAATTGATGGATGCACTCATTAAGGGCCGTTCTTGCTGCTGGCTGCAGTTTCGGGAGCCGCTCGTAGCCAACGTGCGGCGACGGCTTGCGGTGTGGCTGGCGTGTAATGCGCTGCGGTGATGCATCTGGCTCCCCCTTCCCTTGCAAGGACTAAAGCCTCTTGTTTTAATACGTTAAGCAGCCTTTGTTGGGATTTTGTATGAACACAAGTAAATGATTTCCTAATTACAGCATTAAACCGAGGAAGGTTAAAACCCGCAGTCTCTTCTTTTAATTTGTTCTGTATTTTGTAATCTTGTGTTGCTGAGATTTACAAATACCTTTTTTTTAAGGATTTTATTTTTTTTCCCCCCATAGTCCAAGCCATCTGTAGAAACAAAGCCTGCAAATCTCCCGGCCCCCACTTCTGGGTGCAGCACAGCCGCCAGCCTCCCTGGGAGAGGGACGTGCAACTTTTCTTTTTAATTGCTGATACTACAGATTACTACCAGGGCTTGAAAGCTGTAAAGTTTCTCTAGCAGCTGGCAAGTGTATCAAAAGGTTAAATAGAATTTAAAATATGTACGTGTATATGTATATAAGTTTTTTCCGCTTTGRGAAGTGGACATTAGGCATGCAGAGAGCAGATACGTTTTAGTAGCTGCTTCCCTGAGTAGAGCTGCACTTTTTTAACTGCAGTTTCTCTTCCAATAGTGTATTTTATCTTTCTCTTTGCTTAGGACATTCCCAATTAAGCTGAATTTCAAAGCGTTGAGAATACTGTGTAGATCTGGACGTTAGATAACCGTCGAGGCTTCAGCTCCATTTCTCAGTCAGGCCTAGAGCGTTCAGCAAGCGTCGCTGCGTCTTCCGGCACTCGCGTAGACAGGGAATTCTGCTGCTGTTTAATTTGCATTTTTTAAAATAAAGTCCTCGTTTCCAGAACGTCAGAACAGCGCAAATGCTGCTAGTGCTGAAAGCAGATTCCGTTCGTTTCATGCTGGTCCTCACATGTTTGTGTCTCAGCGCGTTGCAGATATTTGTACTGGCAATGTACAGAGCCAGGCTGCAGCTGTTAACATCTGGAGAAGGGCTTGCTGGAGCTCCTGACATCTGGGAGGCGGGTAGGGAAAGTCGTGTTGTGCGTTTCGGGTTCCTCTTTTGACGAATGAGGACGTTCATCCCTTTGCTGTCACTTTGTGCTGCTTGCAGGCTCAAATAAATAAATAACTCGTGCCAGGTCACACTCGGTTAACGTAGTTTTTTGTCGAATGGAACAAAACTGTGCAGCTGGCTGCTGGCAGCAGGTGTATTACGTGGATGTTGGATCATGGAGAAGCCTKTGTAAGTCTGCGTGCGATTTATGCCTTTTTGTGAATTAGAGTGATGAGCAAATTCTGTACATAATGTAAATTCATCTTTAGTTCATCTAGGTGCTACTGTAATAAAAATAATGAAAGAGCCTGTGTACCTGTGACCTAAGTGCAGTAGTTATCCCTTAAGGTTAAGGAGCTTGACTGAGGTCAGAGGGGAATATGTGCTKAGTCCGAGACTAGAATTAAGGGGTCAATGGTTGCCACTTCCCCACCAACTTCATAGGCTATTCTTTCTACTGTAGTATATAATATTTATTAGTGACCTGATTGGTTTGGATTTCATTTACAGGTAAGTGGTTAGACCGATCCCTGAACATTTTTTTCCATCTTAACTAGCATCAAGTAGTGATATTTTGGCTTTCTTTGCTGATCCCATCAGCAGCAGTTGCAGCATTGTGTGCTTTGGGATCCGTCACCTAGAAAGGAAAATTAAATAAATGCTTATAGCAGTAAGTCATTTAAAGAAGCAAGACAAGAAACTTTTCTCATAAAATGGGAAGAAGAGATATCAATGAAAATGGCATCMAAACAAGCAAAAATGTCTCTCTCTCACAAAATGTTCAGTCAGCCTGGGAAACGGCAGATTGCACATTTGTTTTTCTACTGAGGGGCAGGAGCTCTGGGTAGAGAWCGGTTGACGATTTAGCAGGAGCAGCGACTGCTCTGCCCACTCGATGCCCGTACCGGGAACGTACTGCTTGGAGAGACAGGGAGGTTTAATTTAACAAGATTCAAAAAGAGAATAGCTGTTACTCTRGATAAGAAGTCTGGAGCTATCATAAATTCAGATTTATGGGGACATGTTAACCCTTGTGCTGTGGCACTTTGAGTTAGAAACGTGGCTTTGGAGGAATCGAAATGGGTGTTAATGTGGGTGCAGAGGAAACTCTATTTGCCAGTTGTGGAGCGCTCTAAAATTTCTTTTGTGAAGCATCTGCTCCTGGTCATCAGAAAACAYGCTGGACTTAGTCGAGTCGAGTGTGAAAATGTCAGTGATACAAATGGGAGTTGCGTAGTGTTGTCCTGTTTCTTGCTCTGAATATAACTGTTTTTTTAAATAAAAAAACAATTCCATTCCATAGGAACTGACCAGAATGTACATTTTTGTATAGCTTTGAACAGGGGAGCMGCATAACGTAATTCCTGCTCCCATAGGCATTACTACTTTTTTTTCCTCCCCTAAACTTATATACTTTAAACATCATTCTCCTYTGATCAGAGCAACCTTGACATTCACATAACTTAATTCTAGGCAGTAGTGGCCTTTTGTGAATATTAACATTTTAAAATTATTTCCCAGGAGATGCGTCTTGAAAAAATTTCTTATTTTTTTTAGCTTGAATTTTTCRGCAAGCTGTAACAATGGCCGTTGTCTTAAATGCAACTGCAAAAGTAGGTTAGTAGTTCTCGGTAGCAGCGCTCAGACCAGCTAGTGTGACTTTGCAGGGAGCGTTACACCTGCCTCGTCCGAGGACACCAAAGCCCTGAGCCTTTGAATGCAAAAGCCTGATGCTGACAGGGCTCTACATCTAACACCACGTTAGCCAGAAGCACTCAGGTCCAACAGGATAGTCCATCTCCCTAGYGGAAAATTCGACGTTTATTTATTTCCCTCGAAACGCTATTGTGTTGTTTAATGCATGTTCTTTACASGATATTTTTTGCTGACGTTCTGCCTTTATTTTGCTTAACTTTTTCCCTGCTGATCTCTGTTCTCCCCATACAAAATGCTAAATTATTGTCTGAACATCCGTTTTGCTTCCTTCAGTGGTTATCGGTACGTCTTTAAAGCATGGGTTCTCCTTAGGAGAAAAACCATATGTTGGTCGTGAAATGTCATAACCACTTTCTGAATGTTTTACAGCAGGTGTTGAGCACATTTCCGTATTTTCTTAAGCATAAGCTTCATTTTCAAGGAAGCCGTTTCTCCTTTGGTGGTGGTTTTGAAGAGGGCATTTCCTGAATGTTTTTATTTTACTTTGGGATTTTGAAGCATTTTGTCTTTTATAGTGATGACCTGTTATTTATGTTCGATGGGGCACATTTGGGAACACCTTCTAGCACTAAAAGAACATACAAAGAGACAAAGCTGTTCCGCAGGGGAAATTTTTCCCCATTACTGTTTATGGAACAGTTAAGCTTTAGTGTGTTTTGTCAGTTCAGGAGCCATGTGCCTCTATAGAGGATCTTTTGATCRAAATTGGAAAACCTGTCGATGTTTAAAAAAAAATTAATCATAAAAATGCACTTTCTGACACTGTCCTCTGTCTCTCTATTCATCTGCCTGCCATATAAAATCCAAGCAGAGTCCTGAAACATTAAAAGTGCACATTTAAGCCTTGGGAAAGGAATGGAACAAAACAGAWAAAGCTAATACGGGTGTCTTAAAGGTGACCACTTGAGTGCCACGTCTGTGGCTGTAAAGTTTATAAAGATGGACTCCCTGTCAAGGATGTGTTACGATGGATTATATTCCACCGAAAATGCTGCACTATGTAGTATGCATTACTGGAAGCATGAGAAGATCAGGATCGAAAGGTTTTGCGAGACAGGCTTTATAGATCTGTATGTAATAGAGTACCTCTCTGTCTGCACCGCTTTACTGTTGGTGAAATCTTGCTCTTGCATGGACTGTTGATGTGCAGTCCCTTTTCTTCTATCATRTATATWTTTTTTCTTTCCCTTGTTTAGGCACTGTACATTGGCAAAATAGTTGTTACAAGTCTCTTGATAGAARGCTACAGTCAATGCAGTCCTGGTCAATATACAATTTAAAAATAAGTTCTTTGTAGATAAGTTCAGTGTCAAATGAATCCAGTTGACCAGCTCTTCTTCACAAAATATTTTGGCTCCCTTCCACTGTCCTTTAGGTAGAGGTGTTGCCAGGTATTCTTCTGAATCAACTATAAATTGGGTTTTAGTGGCTCTTCAAGAGAATTGATTAATTGTAAAGCCAATCTATTAAAAGTTCTATCTCAGATTCTTTCCTTTAAACCTGAAGACTCGTCACTCCCTTTCTCCAGTTGCATAATGTGACACTGTATAGGAGAGGGGTAGTCGTTAAAGTACTCCGTACGTGCTAAATGTCATGTTTAGGCAGATAAAACTGCTGTTGCTTTTTGCATCCGTGCAGTACAGATGTGTCAAACTCCACCATCAACCCCTTGTTTTGGATATGCATAGTAAATTAAGTGCTTTCAGATAATATGCAAATGTGTTTTAATACAGGTCAGGTTTTATCCCTTATTCTGCTTAATAGGGTGTGTATACTCCTGAAAGTAAGTTCTTTCTGGCTTTCAGTTCTGTGCTTAGACATAAACACCCTTGGTCACATAGATCTCTGCTAAAAGGAACTACTGAAATACTAATAACTTACTCTTAATACTGTAATTTCTTCAATGTGATATGCATTTTCCYGAGGTTTCTATTGTATGTATGAAAATTCATATTGTAGTGCAATATACGTTTTTCAGGCTAGGAGAGAGAGACTTACAGGGAAGTATAATTTTTTTCTATCCCATGTTTAATGAAATGAGGAAAGCCAGTTATTTCTTTAAAACTTTCTTCACCACTTAACGTGGGTCCCAGTTTCGAGCCATTTAGGGAATCCATTAAGCCACTGGGTCGCTCCTCTGCATGCATTAGTAACGGACTCGGTGTAATACGGAGCAGGCTTGCCATATCATGGACACATTTATGAAGATTGATAACAGCCAGGGTTCAGTGTTAACTTTTATTGTCAAACAGGCTACAGGAGAAAGTGTCTAGCATTGCTTTTGTTTTGATTTATGAAAAGGTTGCYGCATGAAAAAGACATCGCATAAAATAGCTCTGCTGGCAGTAGCATTATAAAATGGGGCTGTAAGTAGACCAAACAATAACTAACTGTAATTATCTTCATTATCGTCTCTCTGAGCTCTCTGTGCTGTTGATAGGATGCTCTCACTCACTGCCGCRCTTGGTTTAAAGTGGACTCACCTTTCCCACTAAGTTGGATGAGCATGATAAAATCCTGCCTTTTTCTATAGGCGGTCCCCAAAGGCGACCTTTTTTGTTGGGGCTGGCTGAATCCCTGGGATGAAAGAGGTGGCTTGGATTTTACCTACTTGCGTATTCTCAAAGTGATGCGGGGAGGAAGAGGGAAGATGTTTAGAGAAAAATCACTGCTTCTGTTACAATTATCATCATTGAGATATTCTGCTCTCAAATTGTTATTGTTCTCCTGTCTGGGTTATATTTAGACTATTATATTTAGATCCCGTTAAAAGCAAACCCCCAAGTCCCCAGCCTAATGGCAACGAACGCTGGCTTCCATCTGTAGGTGCCAAGAAATATTATTTTGCTGTTGTTAGCCTAGTCGCATCTTTTGTAATGAGATGTGCTGCTTTGAAGAGAGGAGCAAGTTGATCTTTGCTTAGCAGTAATTAGCAGTGGAACTGCAGTGAAAACCAGTTGACAGCGAGGGGCATGACCCAACGAGAAAAAATTTCAGCGGTTGATCTAAAGTCTGTCAAACTTGAGATACTTGAGCTGAAAAGCGTTCCGCTACCAAACTTTCTGAGGCTTTGGCAAAAAATAGCCACTTAAAAATCTTACGTGATCAGGATGTAAAACACASAGCATCAGAATGGCTTTATTGGATCAGACCGAGGTGCCATCAGATAACCCGGTGTCTGACCAGTGATGCCAGCACGTCCACTGGTAGGCAGTGAAAAAATATGAAATAAGGCATGAATGCTGTACTTTACAGCTCCTCTCTCTGAGTTCAGCTCATGGTTTCTTCGTGGTGAGCGCTGTGTTTTCCCTCCTAAGATGCTAAAAGGGAGGCTGTGGGCRTTATGGTTTTTATACTTCCACAGCATTTTGCACAAGCACATTAAAGCTAAGATATATTATAGCAAGGTCCAGTACCCACTTACTAGCAACGTGTTCACAGGGTGATTATTCCTCGTTGTGTATGTTTGCTAACACGTTACTGTTATTGCAGCCCGGATGATTACACTTATGAACGGGTGGCTTGCCTCAGCCCGGCKCAAGACCTTAGGAAGTGCATGCAGCCTTTGCAGCTTATCAGAGTGAATCCAAGCAGTTTTGTTGAATAACTTCATGCCCAGATGAAAAATTGCCATTTATTTTACTATCCCTTAACTTAAGAATGCAACCTTCAGTTCGCTCAAGTAATCATCGCCCACAGGAGCAGCGATGCTTGACTTCTTTAACTGTTGATTGTTTTTCTTGCCCACTACTTCTGGTCCACAATATCTCTTATTTTTGTGGTCAGTAACAGGCTTTCAGGCCTCTCACCATTGGGAAAAAAAAAAAGGTTAAACATGTATTGCTCTAGAAAGTAATATTTGGATAATAATGTGCCACAAGTTAGTGTCTTGGGGCACTTTGCATTGAGTGCGGTGGTTGACCTTTGATACAAACAAAAAACACGTCTCCTTCTCAGAATGCGTTATATAGTACAGGTATAAAGGCAGAGCTGGTTTTAATAGTAGTGCATGTTGCTGTGAAGATTTTATTACTGTGAGTTTGGGCTGACCATGTTACCTGTGAGTTTGCAAAGCCTGAAGTGAGTTATGTAGCTCCTTGGAAATAAGTGCCAATAAAAAATTTACAGCATGGTATGCCATCGTGAATTTGGTTTATGCTGCTTGTTTGGATTTTTGGTGCTTGCTTTGATCCTTCTGAATTCTTCTCTTTTTGTGTGTGTGGTGTTGGTGTTTTTTTTCCCCTCCCTGTAAAAAGTTAGTGATGCTATATTGTATTTTTATATGGTATATAATGCTACTTAACATCGTTAATGTACCCAAGTAGTCCCGCAGCAGCAGCTGTTGCAAACCACTGGCCTTAGCTAGTTCCTCTCTCAGGAGCATCAGCCAAAGCGTCAATTAAAGTTCCCCAAGAGCAGGTCTGCCTTGCTATGAGCTCTAGCCAGGTCTAAAGAGAGCGTTAATTCCTTAGCTGCTCGCCACAGCTCCTTCTGGAAGATACGCTGCCTAAAACTGCGTAATGCTGCTGTACAAAAAAAAAAAAAAGAGCCCCCCAAACTTGTAGTACTAAGAAATGGCACCACCTGGTGTTGCTTGCCACCATCATCTTCGACTGGGCTGCTCATGAACAGCTGAGCGCAGGGAGTTTTGCCAGTCTTCGTTAAATAATTTTTGGGGAGGAGTAATGAGACAGAGCTCAAGTGCTGTCACATGCAAACTCTAAAAATAATTTGTGATCTGAATGTACGTGATGGTGCTCAGAATACAAGTGTTCATATGCTGAGCATGTACACATGCAAGTGTGGAGTTTTGCTCAATCCAGAGTGAGCAAATTTGACTCTTGTGTTAGGATTAGTTCGTTTTCATTCTACCTATGGACAGATACCAGATGTCTGAGATGATCGTTCTTTGTCTCTTAACTTGCCAAAGTTAGGCACTGTTTTTGACAATGGCACAACCAAGAAGTTCTTTCTACAGTATATATACTATATAGGTACAATGCACAGATAAAATACATTTTGTGTAGATAAAACCACTCCTTCTAGAGTTTCTTCTGATTAAAGACTGTATTTACTACGTTATATTTTTGATGCTGTAAAGACATGCATCTTCCTCTTAGAATTCTAAAATTTGTACCATCATAGTTCATATAATTGTTTTAGTATATAAAGAATATATCCTGGTATTCAATACAAATTGTTTCTTAAGCTCTAGGGTTAAAAATGTGCATCTCACATTTGGATAATTCCAACATGTGGTTCCGTCTGCAGCTGTGACACTAGGTGTGTGTAAGGTATGGTATGTAAGATATAATAAGATGTTGGTGTACTTTGTATTTTAGGGTTTGTTCTTCTTTCAGGGAGGAGAATTTTTATAAAGGAGTAGTGATTTGAGACAATAGAATTCAATAAATACCAATTTAAATAAATGTATCCAATCTAATTTTCCCTATCAGATTTGACAGAAGCCTCATATCCCTTTGAGTTGCTCTACAAGCTTTCCAGAAATGTGGGCAGTCAAGGTGGGTCAGATCAGAGGTCCATCTAGCCTGTCTGGCAATGGCTAGGCATGGGTACTTAAGGAAAACTGTAAAAACAGGGCAAGTATAGAGGGATGCCATTTTACCTTCAAACAATAAGTGGAGAGGGGCCTTCCTGAGCCCAACATTGTATTTTTGTTCATAATCCCTTGATGGACTTTTCTCACATTACTTTGTAATTGGCTTTTGAACCCAACTGTGCTTATGATACCCACAGTAACCTCAGCAGTGAGTTCCAGCTTTTCATTATATGTTGTGTGGAAAGGGCTTTAATTATTTTTTGAGTTTAAACCTGCTGCTAGATAATTCCATTGGCTGCCTCTATAAATAATTGTCACTGATGATTTCATTGATCTTTCTCATGTTCACTTGCAGTTGTCTTTCTCTAGGGTGAGGAGTTCTAGTCTAGTTAATCTAAGTTCAAATATCCTAAGAGTATGAAGACCTACCTTAGGAACTAGTTCATCTGTCTAATTAGGACTTCACAAACAAGAAATCTTTTCTGATCCTCATCCTACTTTTTTTGAAGTCCCAGTCCAGTGAAGGTTGTAAGAATGTGTGCAACTTAGGGAAAATAAGGAACTATTYATTTCTTGAAGTTATACTTGTATTTATTTGCTCTGCTGGGTTTGAGATCATAAATTCTTTCTGTAAATCTTAGAGATTATCCTACAACTGAGCTGTAACCCTACCAACGTACCGGCTGTTGTACTGGGGGGAAACATTCTTTAGGCGCAAAAAAAAGAAGTCAGTAGTACTTTCTGCCAGTCGTCTTTGTTGAACCAGGTTTTTGTCAACATATTGGACTTGACTTAGTACTCTCTAGACGTAATGAAACGTCTGTCTTTGAGCTGTGTGTGTGAATGTGCTGGAATGTGTCTGTCTTCTCGTCTCCATCCCTAAATTGCAAAGGTCAGAATGTTCGAAACAGATTTTTTTATTTGCTTTCGAGAAGGATGGATGGAAATGAAATAAATGAGAGAATGACAAACATTTGCTTATGTTCTTGTCAGTGCTGGGTTTTTAGGCAAAAGAGTCTAAAAATAACGTGGGCGATATCAATGCTAGAACTGATCACATAGTACAAAAGGTTCATATGTCAGGAGGCAGTAAGTTGTATCCAGACTTCTGTGCAAGTCCCTTATTTGGTATTACTACATACATTTAGTGTTCTCAATTGTAGTGAGACAGAAAGGAATGTCGTTCTCCACCATTTCGTAGAAGACTGTTAGAAATATTCTTCCTTTTACACCTTTTGGAAAAGTCACGCTGTGTAGTCAAGTGTAAATAAAAGCAAGAGTCAACCATATAGTTCTTGGTCTTTTGCTGGCAGCACTTCCCACACTGTAATTTTGAGGGCTCTGTGTGGGCACAGTTTCATTATGGACTACTTCATAATATCAGTTGTGGATTTTTAGAAATCAGATAGTGGTAATACTTCCACAATACTTCTTTTAAAAGAACATAACCATTTGGTTTGTGCTTTGCATGTTTCGTGATGTGCTTGCAAGTCATCACCTACTTAATGTGTGAAGATGATTTTTTGAAGTAATGTAAGGAGTAAATTAATTTAAAAACTAAAAAATAATGGTGTAGCAGTAGGGACCTTCATAACCACACGCCTTTTTGCCTTTTTTCCCCTTATTTGTCCCCTATATTTTGTTTTGCAACTGTTTTTTATACTATAAACAAGTCCTGCCAATTCACTAGGAAGTGATTCTGTTGAAAGTGGCTCTTTTTGGATGAGATAATCTTCAAAAGAGCAATACCCCCCTGACATGCACACCTTTTCTATGTCATGATGGACAATACCATTGTCCTGCTCTGCTTTACTCTTCTTGCTTACACTTTATCTTTGAGCTGATCTTCCCTCTAGGTTGTCTCTGCTAGGCTTATGTTTCGCTCCTGCTGACTCTTTATGCAAAATGTCTGAAACATGGCCTTTTTGTTCATCTCCTCAGCTAAATACATCACAACTGAGGATGCCAGTTACTGCAACAACTTTTCTTCTGGCCATGACAAGTGAAATTTTGCCTTGAGAATGTCTGTTGAAATTAGTGTGGGAAATGCTGTTTTCCCAGCCCATGTATTTCTGACCTCCTATTTGCTTTCTCTTTGAACTACTCGTGACACTAGCTTCCATCACTCGCTTCTCCAGTTTTCAAACAAGCACCTGTTTTTATTGTTTCTTGATCTTAGGAGGAACTTCTGGTAGACATAGACAAAGATAATTGATTAACTTCCCACAGATCCCTCTAAAAATCCTCTTGGTTGCTCGTAAAGCACTTAAAAGCAATTAGGCTGTTTCTGTAGTTAGCTGGCTGCCTATCAGGAGCATAAAGATTGCCTCAGTTTCCTTTTGTTTTACCATCTGTTTGCATCAATTTGTTGTTTCTTATCTTCCATGTGCATTATGAGCACGTTGAGGAAATAAAAGCTTTGATAGGTCCCAACATTTTAATGAGGGATAAAATTAGTCCTTGGATACTTCTGGCCAGCTAATGAATGGCACTAGCTTTTCTAATGTGTTGGGGTTATTTTTACTATTATATTACTATTATCACTTTTATTACATTTTTATGACAATTACCTGAAGTCCTGATCTGGTGGGATTATGCTGGATACCTGCACAGTTGGAAACTCATCAGCGATTCAGATTCCGTCAGTCAGAATGTCAGTTTTATCACAAAACTTGTATCGCTTAGCATGGTGATTTCAAATCTCCTCTTTAGTAGACATTTTTTTTTGAAGGCTACGAAGGGGATCCTTTCTTGGAGCCCCCAGGAATACAATAAGCTATGCTCTTTGAGAGAGGCTAGATGGGTACAAAGTTGCTTTCATTAAATTTTTCTCTTCGCGCTTTGGCATGCAATATTTCTTTTTAAAGCTTTTCTTATTTTCTTTTGTGTCTTCATCCTATTACCTTTATGAGATTCTGTTGCATCAGCTTGATTGAAAAGGTGGGTGTATGGTTTCCTCTGAGGCTTATTCTAGTACACAGGAATATTTTCCTTGAATGTGAGGCACTCGAGCAGCTGGGAAAGCGAGCGCAGATCAAGTAATTGTAAACTTAATAAAAACAAGTCGTTACTATTGTGCCATGTAGTGCACAGTGCAGATCAGACTGCTGCTCATATTGACTTTTGCTAAGAAAGACATTTTAAATTTCACATGTGTTGATTCTGTAAAGTAATTGAGTCACATTGAGTAGAGACTGAGATCTGTCAGGGTGTCCTGTCATTCCTTGTTCACTGGAACACTGTCTATTTTTCTATCGTTTTCTTAGGTATAGTTGTGAAATTCCCAAGTGGTAAAGTCAAGCACTTCTCTGCCACATATTCAGAAATATAGATCTCCCTCTCAGGATATAGAAACACAGAATAATTCAGGTTGGAAGGGATCTCAGGAGGTCTCTAGTCYAGCCTCCTGCTCAAAGCAGGGTCAACTCTGAGATCAGACCAGGTTGCTTTATCCTTTTGGGTCTTGAAAGCCTCCAGTGCTGGAGACCTCATAACCTCTCTGGGTGGCCTGTTCCAGTGCTTGGCTGTCCTCATCATGAAAAAGTTCTTCCTTATACCCAGTTGGAAGCTCTCTGGTTTCAATCTATGGCATTGTCTTTTGTCCTCCTATCATGCAGTGCTGTGAAGAGCACGGTCCCCTCAAAGCCATCTCTTCTTCTCCAGGCTGAACCAGCCCAGCTCCCTCAGCCTCTCCTCGCAGGGCAGGTGCTTCGGCCTCTGACCATCTTTGTGGCCCTCTGCTGAACTTGCTTCAATGTGTCAGTGTCTTTGTGTTGTGGCAGGGGCAAAACTGGACACAGGATTCATGATGTTGTCTAACAAGTTCTAATTAGATGACGATAAGCACTTCCCTTGATCTGCTGGCAGTGCTCCTGCCCGTACCGCCCAGGATGCTGCTGGCCTTCTTCGCTGCCTGGGCACACTGCTGGCTCACGCTCAGCTTGCTGTCTACCAAGGTCCCCAGGCCCTTTTCAGCAGAGCTGCTCCTCAGCCAGGCAGTCCCCAGCCTGTACTGTTGCCAGGGGCTGCTCTTTCCCAGGTGCAGGACTTTGCATTTGTCCTTGCTGAATTGCATGAGGTTCCTGTTGGCTCCTTCCTCCAGCCTGTCTAGGTCCCTTTGGATGGCAGCCCTGCCCTCAAGTATATGGGCTGGATCTCCCCAGTTTGGTGCTGTCTGCAAACCTGATGAGCCAGCACTTCAGCATCTCCCCCTCCAGGTCACTGATACGGATGTTAAACAGGACAGTTCCCAGTATAGACTCTTGTGTTACTCCAAGCTTCCAGATGGAGTATGACCTACTAACCACTATCCTCTGAGCCCAACTGTCTGACCAGTTTTTTAGCTATTTGTCCACCCATCCAGACCATGACATCCTAACTTGGATACAAGGATATCGTTCTCTAGTCACCTTAAATTTACTTTTTTTTGTAAACTGCTCGCTTTATGATGCATCCTTGGGCCTTTCTGAATCACGATTTGAATGACCACTTCCAAGAGGGGAGAAGGTTATGGAAAGAAATAATCTAGCTGAAGATGTGTGCTGGAAGATAGTGATCGTGGTTTCATAGGGCAGCTGTTTAAACACTTTGAGCACTACAAAAAATGAAAAAACTAGAGCTTTTTAATAAAGGAACACTAGAGGTTCCACATAATTACTGTTTTTGCAGTGTTTAGCTTTTCTTTTATAAGCTTTCTCTTCAGTGAAGCCCCCCTGACCCTGAAATGCTTCTGTAAAATTATCATTATGTATAGGAACATTAGAGAAGTTCTCCTTAAGGGAGATATTTCATTTCCCTTTTAAGGAGTTTTCTTGCCTTTGGCTGTTTCCGACTGTCCATCTAAGAGTGCTGTCATACATCATCAAACAGAAATCAATCGCACCCTCTTTGGTAGGTTTGCCATAATGCACATTGGAACCGTCTTTCCTGAATGGGAGATTCTGCAGCGTATGGTTTATAGCCATCTAATGTTAGACAGTAATCTCATTTAGCATTTTCCCAAAAGTGCAAATAGTGCATTAGGATAGCATAAAAAGCACAGCAGATCAATACAGAGCCAGTGCTCTCCTTGAACCGATTAATCCAAGAAAATGGACGTTGTCTGCTGCGAGGAACTGGCCCTATTCACGTTCACCTCCCATCAGTACCGGGCTGGAGTGCCTGAAAGGAGAGGCAATGGGCTGAGAGGGTATTTTGAAAAATCGCCAGTGAAAAATCGTAGTATGAAAACAAGTGCCTGTGAGGCAGGAAATGAAATGTCTTACAGGGCTTTGGTATTGACAGCCATGTAAAGTATCCACTGAAACATTCAAATAAGGGATAATATGTGGACTTTGAATGGTCACTAATGGCATGGCTCAGGGAGAAAAAGCAATCAAGAAAGCCCCTTAATGTGGGTTAGAGTGGGTTACCCCTTTGAAATGGCTTTAAACACATTTACAGAATTTATGTAGTACGTGCACAGAAGACCATTTCCTTCTCGCTTCACAATTTATAGAAGACATGCTCTATGAAGGCCTTTAAAACCACTTGTGAATAAAGGCACAGTTACCTTTATTGTGTGTGGTTTTTGTTAACTCACGGTCTATTGTATTGGATTATCAATCCAGACCAGAGTTTTAGTCACTTGAAATGAGCTCTGGTTTAGTTGGACCTAAATCATCAGAGCTGTGAGTCATAAGTCTGCAAAGAGCATACGTGGTGCTTCCTCTCGTACTTTTATTCCATCCTGATGCAGCCACAGACCCCGCCGTAACCAGTCCGCGTACAGCATTTGATGGCCATACGTTTTGATGCCTAACAGCCTTTTGAAATCCTTGCTGATATCAGCAGAGGGGGGATTAAGGGAAAATCCTCACCCGTAAGAGTCTGCCGAAGTTTGAACTTTCCGATCATAAAGCACGTAAGCACATGGGACTGCATTTAAATTCTGTTTTAGGCCGTTCACAGATGTACGGTAATGCAGGAAAAGAGGAAGAGAGATGTTTTATGTAGGTATATACTGTAAAATCAAGAAGACTTAACATTCCTTTTTTGGTACTACATCTTGCGTGATTGCCAAGAAGTGGATTCCCCTAAGGAACAGTATTGTGCTTCGCGTTTCACTTTCGTACCCCAGTAAAATATAGATCTGACTTGGCCCATCAGCAAAATAGGAAGGAACAGAATATTCATCTGAGAATACTCTGGCTGATGAGTCTCATTCCTTTTATAGCCTTATTGAACTAAAAATAATGTAGGCTGGAAGGTAGGTTAAAACAGCTATTTTCAGGCTTTCCTTGTAGGATAAATGGGAAGATGCGTTAAGTATACGTTTCATGCACGTAAAACAAATGGTTGTTTTCAAATTATATGAACTGTAAATTGTTTCTGTAAAGTTTTGTGTGTTGGGTTTCTTTTTTCTTTTTCTTTTTTTTTTTTTGCCATTTAAAAAAAGGTATTTTACTTTTGGTGTTAAAGGGTTTTAGCTGTGAGCTGGTTGTCTCCTATAGAAATGCGTACCTTAAAAAGGTATTTATAAAGTAAATGTCCAGTTAGCTTACTATTACATCGTACATTTCATCTCTAAAATACTTTTCCAACCTCCTTGCTTTTGAAATAAGAAAGTATTGTATTCCCGTTTTAATTCTGTGGCACCATCAGTGTGCATAACATCTTATAGGTGAGTGCAATGACAACATTTTTTCCAAAAGAGGGTAGATTTTACAGGCTGGACTAGAGAAGTTTGCATTCCTTCAGCTTCTGTTGAAAGCAACAAACATGTTGCATCAGCCAAAAAGATGGATAGAGTAACAAATCCGTGCAATAAGGAGAATAGACAGAATTCCTAAATAAATTGCACATCTGGCATCAGGATTAGAGTTGAGGTGATGGGCGGAAGGAGGGAAGGAGCATGCACCAAAAACAGAGGTTATCATCAGATCAGCAAAAGTAGGCTGCATAATCTGCTCATGGTAGCAGGGTTTTTTAATAATCTCCAGCTCAGCCCAGTACGTGATCGTTCCCTCACTTTCTCTCTTAGGCAGGAGCAATATTTAATAAGTAGCAAGATGATACGGTTATAGGACTTCACAGTGATGAAGCTTGATGTGTGCTGTGGTGTCTAAACAGAGGTGAGATCAGACACGCTTAGTTGTCGCTGGACTTCAGTGAAAGGTGTGCGCTTGCAGAAAGCTGGCCGTTAATTTGCTCTGCCAGCTGGAACCGAGCGTTGCCTCTGGATGACACCTCCAGTCTTAACAGCCAGACTTCCACAGCTCACCTCCGCGTTCATGGCTGAGGTTACCCAGATTATAACACAAACAGCTCTAGAAGCAACTTTTCTTTATAACTTTAAAGTGTTTTCTTTCACTCCTGTTATTTTTCTTCTCAAAGAGGAAAAAAAAAATCCTGAAATCTTTTTGAGAAGGGAACTAAAATGTTCTGTTTTCTTTCCCTAGGCGATATGAGTCTCATCCAGTCTGTGCTGATCTGCAGGGCAAAATCCTACAGTGCTATCAGCAGCATGCTCAGGAGACCCTCAGCTGCTCTGCGCTGGCGAGCCAGTACCTGCATTGTGTCAATCATGCTAAACAGGTGGGTGCAGAAAAATCGCTACTGAAATATTAATGGAGTTAAAAAGGGAGGGAGAATAGAGGATTATCCAGTTAGTCCCTCTTACGTGCTAGAGCAGTATCGCAATATGTATGTTCTCACAGGCTCTGTGGAGTCCACTTTCAATTTATTTAAATGATAGGGTTTCCATCTCTCCCCTTGGGAAACTATTGTTTAGAGCAGTAGCTATCACTGTTGGCAGATGTTTCCTGGTATCTGCAATTTTAGCAGTAAGACAAGGGGATTAAACTAAGTGGTACTATTTGTCATAAATATGACCACTTCCAGTAACAAATGCATGGATGTCTCGAGCTAGATTGCTCACCAGTTGGAAGTCTTGATTTCTTTTATGTTATGTACTCTGAGAACGTAATACCTCTATTTACCTGGTCTTGCCCTCCTGTCATCTCATTTGCTGGGGTGTGTGTTTTTACTTTAGATTATAAAATTTTATGCTTTATTAGTGCAGCATAAGGTAAAAAAAATGATAGCAATATGTATATGTTTCATTATAAGAAATTAAAATTTCTAAACATGATTCTTTTACACCCATTTACATTAATTCAAGTATGGAGATGCATATGTTGGGCTCAATTGTGCTCTTAAAAAAGCCAGTGGGGAAACGTGCTTGTAGGCCATATGCGTAGTGTACATAAAAAGAGCTTAAATAAGTCTGTTGATCTTTATTTCTGTTAAAGTCTATGAACTAATATTTGAATATGTAAAAACACATGCTCTAATATGTTAGCAAAGACTCAGCAAGCACTTCTAAGTATTTGATAATGATAATCATATTCACTAGAGTTAATTCTGCCTGTAAGGAAAGGTAGAAAGAGTTTGACTATAATCCTTCACTATGACTTTTTTGCTGTGATGCTGGCACAGTCTTGCCCTGATACTACTGAAGATGTAATTGGAATTAATACTGCTTGTGGTGTGCTGCTATGTAAATTGTGGTAGGAGACCAGTCGTGTGGTAGTGCTAACGCTGTTCCTACCATCTACAGCACTTAATACGTTTGTGCTGTGCTATTATTGTAATTCCTTGTTTATGTAGTTAGTATGCTGCTTTTTGAACAGGCGTCCTGGCTGGATTGGCAGTGCTGGAAGACGAGCTCAGCTGCTCGGCTGGGCAGTGCTCGCTCTCTAAATGTGCAGCAGTGCGGGACGAGGACAATTTGTATGGCTGTCAAGGCAGCTCAGAAATCACTTTGTAGTATTAAATGTTGTTATCGTTAGTGAAAACTTTCACTGCAGAGGAGCCATGTGACAACACGTAAGGGCCAATGAGGTCACCTCAGCCATTTCAAAACTGCATCCTTTGGTGCATCCTTCGGTGTTTGTCCTGCCTGCTTGTTAGTGCAATAAGCTCTTGCGCTCCTCCACGTCCTTAAAAATCCCACTACCAGATCTCCCTGCTCATGAAAACCTTTCCTGATATGCCAGCCTGACTTTTTCTTATATCAAGCTACTCATGTTTTAATAATTTTGGAAAGGTGCCGTGCTCAGACACCCAAGGGTGACAAGTGTAGGAAGCTTTGCCCAGCTGCCTGCCTTGGGCACAGACGCTGCTATTGCTCCGTTCTGTTAGCAGCAGTCTCTAGCCAGCAGGTTTTGCTCGTCTCCCTTTTTGCCTAAACTGTACGCTTCTCTGTGACTCTTTGAATTCAACGTTTTTTCTCTTTACAAAGAATTTGCAAAAGATTACATTCTTTTTAACTAATTCTGTTAATTTTCTGCTGTGATATACGTAATAATTTGTGTATGTATTTAATTTTTCTAAGTTTTCCCTTAGTATGATTTTTCTTTCTTTTTTTTTTCTTTTTCTTTTTTTCCCCCCTCCAAAATCCAGTTTGAGTTTCCTGGACTATTGAAATTCTCCAGGCATTTCAGAAAGAAGGACAATGCATAATATTGTCATGTAGTGGACTAGATTTTCATTGTGGCTTACATCATCTGGAACATTTATTTACTGTATTTATAATCCCATATTATTTTTAAAAGCAATTACAAAATTTATATTAATTAGTTGTATATGTTTAAGGTATGACTTAAGTTTATATCTGATATGAATCACTTCAGAAGATGAGAATGAATTAATTCATGTTTAGAAGATACAGGAAAAGAAAATTACATAAATATGAGCAAGAGGTTTTTGAACCCTTTTAGACACCTTATTTGTTGAAGATCTTCAACTAAGCCTGTCAAGCAGTTAAAAGTGTTGCCTAAATGCTTCTTACTCTCTTTCACACATGTTTCAAGATGGGAATTCAGAGAGGTTTCTCTTATGATAACAGAGAAGGAGAAGCCTTTTATGAGGGAAATATTTGCAAGCAGGAAGATTGTTTTTCATAATGAACATCAGTTCTCTAGAGCTCATCCTTCATGTGTTGCACCTGTACTTGTAATTATTTTTACTTGCTGATTGCCCAGAAGTCCAGACAAACACTTACTTTGAAATAATTGTTCAGCGCTGTTATAAAATACAGCAAAATTACCAAATGTGTGTGCTTGGTTGGAAGACAGAGGCGTGGGATAAATAGCAAATTCAGAAATGAAAAAGTTAACTGATACTGGCTACAAGAAACAAACAAAGAGGAAAATTTGCTAGAGGGAATAGACCAAGATATTGAAAACCAAATAAGTTAACTAATCCGATTTCCTGGCGGTGAGTCTGGGCACTCCTGCTCAGGCTGAGCACACTCTGTGCTTTTCATAAATTGAATTTATTGACTCCTCTTTCTTTCCTATCTTGCTTATAATTATCTCACCCTCTCTTTTGTGTGCTCCTGATTTCTCATCCTGTCTGTAATCTCATGTCTCTATCTGTCCTTTTCTCCCCTTGTTAGAAAGGCCCAGAGAGCTGTTAATTCAGAGGAGTTTGACACAGTGTTGTATCTTCAGTTTAAATCTTTTCCCAAAGTCATAAGAAGCTACTGAGATAAATTAAAATGTATTATTAATGTTTGCATTGTATTATAACAGAAATGGAGACAAAAACTACTTAATGGAGCCATTAAGGCGAAGAAGCTATGATTGTCCGTACCAAGTATTTTAGTGTTCCCGTTGCTGAAGTAACTCCAGCCAGAAAAGTCACCGTGCTAATACGGACCATCCACCGGCATTTTTATCACTTAGTCCGCTGTCAGCTAATATAGCAAATGTGGCGTAGAAATACCCACATCTTTTCCAGGATACAGAAACAACGCTGCTACCAGGTAGTCGTAATTCCTATATAGAAAAACAGCTGCAGTATATCTTAATAAAGTCTGTGCAGTACAGTTTCCTATTAGACCATTGTATTTATTAAGGATGCAGGATTCTGCAGGCAGCTTAGGCTTGAAAATACCTCAAAAAATGATACCAACAGGTGCTGGTGCCCAGAAGGCTGGTTACAAAATGTTATCCTTCAGCCTCTTCAGCCTCATGGTAGCTATTATTTTAATTTGTAGGAGAGAGTAGTCCTTAATCATGCATCCTAGTCAGAATGAAGCCCCTTTTTTAGCCTTATCCTTCAGTATTTTTTCCTATGTTTTTGGTTTTTTTCGTAAAGCCCTTGCTACTGTCTCACAAGCTAATGGAAAAATTAGCATAAGTGAAAACACTGTAACTGAAATGCAATGAAAAGACCTTGTCTTTCATGGCCACCATTTAAGACTACCACGATTGAAGGAAGTGTATTCTGGGAGGCTTGGACCATGTTGCTTTCATGCCTACATTGGTGTCATGAAAAAACATGAGGAAAGAACATTAAATACCTGAAATGAATATATAGTTGATGTTAAATTGCAAAAGTTGGTAAAGAATATAAAAGAAACATGAAATGTGTACAGAAATAAAGCCCTGAAACACACCTGTCAGTGCGAAGATGAAATTTTGTGGGCGGAAATCTGCACGTGATCGGCAAATGCCCACATTTTCTTTCCTTACAATATTAAATGAAAGAAAAGAAACACAGAGTTTTTCTCAGATCTTTGGGGAATTTCCTGTGTTAATTTATGCAGTGTTAAATTTAAGTAAAGTTAATATTCAGCCCAGCAATAGCTTCGAGCAAGTTTCCATAATACAACTGCAAAGGAGTCTTCCAGTTAAAATAGCCTTCATCGGTTTTGGAGAAATCTCTGAGGGGATGCTGTCAAAACTGAGATTGGAGATTTTGTTAACTAATAAAAGTTTCACTTATCTTTGTTTATAATAGCACCTAGGGAACATAAAACTGACTCTTCTTATTTTGTCAGCGTGCGCTTCCCCAATGTGGCTTCTGAACAGCATTTGTGATCACAAGGACATTTACCCTTGTTTCAGATACCCTGTTCTGTGGTGGATATCTTAATCTTTCTTGAAGAAACACTGCTGGATCTAGTTGAACAGTTCAGCAGATTATTTTTAGGAATACTGTGGGAATGTGATTAAAGTAGTACAGGGCAGTATTTGAATCAACTGCTTGTAGTTCTCTTACAAGATTTTAAGGTTTATGTTTGGGTTCAGTCCTGACATAGGCCCTGAAGATTGTCAGATCCCTTCCCACTGTTTTTTCCAAAGAGATTCAGAATTGCTCTGACTCTCGTCCCCATTTTTTGGATTTCGGTGGCAAGAATCAATAAGTTTCCATGATTAACTTGCTAGTACTTCAGTGAACGTAGATGGCCTTCAGCATACTTTTACTGTCTAGCCTGCCAGTGTCATATTAGATCCCACTTCTCCTTACTGATCTAGGTATGTGGTATCCATACATGTGCTTGTTTCTACAGACCTCTTGTTTCTAGATGATGGCAAGAGTAAGTTCCTGGCAGACCCCTACATACTGTCCTTCAAAGTCTGAATTTTCATAGTAGAGGCCAGTACTTCTCTGAATAGAGTCAAGACCTTGATGGCAGGGCTCTCTGATGTGGCAGTAGGAAGCATTCTTGGAGTACTTGACAGATCTATACTTTTAGCTCTTGGTGGCCTGGCTGTGCACATGAAGTGATTAATGAAGCACAAGGTCAGTGAAACGTGTTCAGACTATTGAGATTTTGGTTGTGACTCAGAACACAGGAAGGAGGTAGGTAGGGGAGGTATTTAGTGTGATGTGACTTCAGGATATATTTCCTAGAGTATGTAATTGTTGGCAGTGGGATTTATCTTATTGTGAGGTCAGATGCTTTAATTTCCTTAGCCGTAGCATGACTATGAGCCATAATAGTATTAGGAAAGATAAGAAAGAATGGTTCCTGCAACTCTTCAGTGCTCCAAGCGTCTGGGCTGTTGAGGTGCGTTGTTCAGATATCCTTGTTCTGCCTCAGTGAGTTATCTCTGTGATGACATGAATGTTGACAATGTTTCTCTTACTACGTTTTAATTTAAGTATTAACTAATACTGGGATGGGAATGTTACTAAACTTCAGAGAGTCTCTAGAATAACTTTGAACTACTGAAATAAGTGTTTCTGCTTCTCTCCCCTCCCCTCCTTTCTTAGCAGAGCATGCTTGGGAGAGGAGGATAAAGGCATGGTCCAAATCAAGCACAAGACCATCAACTCTAATTTCAGCAGAAGAGCATTTTTTTCCCAAGAATGATATGACAGCCCATTTACAGGGCAGACCAATAAAGAGAAGAACTGGAAGAGCCGTTTCAAGAGCAGCAGCCATCACAGCTCAATCAGTGTGACCATTTGAAAAGCCAAGACCTGTATCTTATTACATCAGAAATCATACATCCGAAGATACTGTTCAGTCTTAGTAAAATCCACTTATTGATGATTGAAGGAAGGAAAAGAAAAGAACCTTTCACTGACCTTAGAAAGGGGAAATATCCTTCAAATGCTGCTATTTCATTGTAGAATCTCTTCAACAACTTCTCACTGTCAAAGGCACGGGTATGTAACACTTGGTGTGCCAGGACATGGCAGTACTTTCTGAGTGAGTCAACTGCTGCTCCACACTGTACAGCCTGTGTTCATGGCTCTTATTAAAGCTTTCCTTTCAATGTATAATGAAGTAAATTTTGCTTTAACTTATTTCACAAATTATGTAACTTAATGAAGTCTCTCTTCAGGCCTTCTGCTGGAATGGTGTTAATGCCCCAACACTTAACATGTAACATGGCCTTTATTTACTTGAAATAATTCGGTTGTGCTCCTCACTCCTATCAAGTACTGACGAATATGCCTCACTCTACCAACAATAAATATATTTTGTGAACAAGATTGATGTTCCAGTCTGATGTCTGTCTTTCCACTTCCAGGCAGATGATGTTCCCTCTGCTGTTTTTCCAGCAGAGGTTATTGCTGAAACTTTAAAGCATAGACTCTTACACATAACCAGACTTGGTTTCCGGAATAGTACTTACATGTAACTGCTTCATCAGAACATCAAAGCAAATGGTAGTCATGTTTGTTGTTTGCATCTTGTAGGTGAGAAATTGTGGCTTATTTTCTTGCCCGCCATAACTTAACAAGTCCTTATGAAAACCAGGGATGGGGTTTTCCAATAAGTGCTGCAGCTCCAAACTAAGGAAGCAGTGCCTTGCTAAAGAAAAAAGTTCAGGTCTGTGTTTAGTTCAGAGGGAAGATGAAGGTCGTTTGCTGTCTCCGAGAGGAATTAGGATTTCATTGGCCATCGTGGCCACCAGAAAAGAGACTCCCCCTTGAAAGCATGCTGTGATTCCTGCACCACCAGAGTTTCCTTTCTTGGGAAGTACTTGGGAGTTAATGGTCATACAGTGCCCAAAATATCAAACCATCTTTATGCAAGAAACATCTGGGTTTAAACCTCCAAAGCCCTACACCATTAATAGGCTTGTTGGTTTCATTTAATTGTTTTTTCTCAGATAATGACTGCAGCATTCATCTTACCAAGCAATCTCAGAAAAGTTTCTTACGCGGTACTAGTAATGCCAAATGAGCAATGTGTCTAGAGCCTTCTGCTATTTGTTTACCTGTTCTGTTTCTCTAATTGGCTACATTTGAACTGTATCCTACTGTACGATTGCAAGTGCACCTGCCGATCTCATTTGTATTCAAAATGTTGCCCGTGACTCTGCTATCCTAATTATCAAGATGCTTTGTGAGTACTGTTTAATTAAAGAGGGTTTTTATGCTACAAAAAGAAGCTGGTGTTTTTTACATGTGAACGAGCTGTAATATCTTTAGGAAAGGAAAATCCTGGCATCTAATGTCAGATGCCAGGTAACTGCTTGAGAGGAATAATAGGAACATAAGTGACATGTTTACATGGTGACTTGGTGTAGTATTTACAAATCAGCTAACTCTCAAATTCTCCTTTATAATGTTCTCTTTTGTAACAGAGAGCCAAGAAGTTGGCAGATCCATCCTTGCCAGACTTAGAATTGGCAGCAAAATGCAGCATAGAGAAAAAGCAGACGGTTTTAAGGCCAGATGATTCTGTAAAATCAGAAGAGTTATGTCGGGAAGGAAGGTCTCTATTATTGCCAAATGTTTACTGGTTTCCCATCCTGACAGCCTTGAGCAATGGGAGTCAGTCTTGCTTGCTTTGTTCCAACTGTGTTCAGGGCTTCATTTGAGATGCCGTATTCTTTAAACATCTTCTGCATCACCAGTAGCGACATCTCTAGCGTGCGTTGCTTGAGCTTGGAGGACTGTGGATTGCAGTAAACAGCATGGACTGTAAAATAGTCCACTTTGTGGGCAGCTTTTCCTATTAAGGTAGAACAGCGGTTCTGAATGTTTCTGGAGTGAGCTTCGGTTTGCTCCTCTTCTGCCTATGCCACCCCTCTTTCTGCATGCCCGTGTCCTAACCCCTTCCTCAGTCTTGGACTTCTTCCTTTCTCCCTTCTCCCTTCTTGCTAGTAAGGAGGTCAAGCAGGGCACACGTCTTGAAAACAGAGTTGAGAGGTGATGGCAGAAGTTTCTGCTCAAGGAAGCAGTATGTCTGCCTAGGGTAGAGACACTTTCTACCATGTCTTTTGAAACTGGACTAGCAATGCAAAAAAGGTAAGGTTTGTGGGATCAGAAGAAGCACAAGCAGGACAAATATGTCTGCAGCTTACTGTTTATAGCACTGGGGGGAAGGAGGAAGACCGCTGGACCTGGTCTGTCTTCTGGCCAATATTCCTGCTTTTATCCTATGCAAAATGCTTCAGTAAAGAGACAAAATCCAAGGCTTCTCTCTCCACCAAAGTAATCTACTGGATACCTAAGGAATTGCTCTTCAGGTCAGTGGGTTTTTTTTTACCCCTGCTTTATAATATATCAAAGCCAATTGTTGGTATGCCATCACAGTGTGATGTGTACAGCCAAGACTTAACTTGTAGCTATATTTGAAGACTAAAAATCTTGAAAGTTTCCCAATTTCCTCTTTTTCAAAATAGTGAAACTGTGGGGAGGTTTCTCTTCTTCTCAGAAATAAGCAGATTTCCCTGAAATTGCGTGCTGCCAAACTGAGAATTCAAGCCAAGCTCGATAGATCCTGATCTCAGAATGGACCCATGGTAGAAAGTAATTTTAGATTTTCTTGTTGGTCATTCACAAGCTCTGATCTAACCAAAGGGCAATTTTTACATAAGGTTTTAAATGGGAAAGCAGTATTGTGACAGCTAAATCAAAGCTTTTTGATTGTTCTTTGCTCAGTCTCTATGGAACAAATCACAAATCTTTTAATAGTATCAAAATAAGCACGGCTATCCTGCTCTCATATAATTTAACAGTGTGACACTCTTTCTCATACTGGACTTGCTTTCCTCAGGAGTCATGTGTTTCTGAGACAGATCACGTAACCTTGCAGAGTTGGTTTTTTACCTATTAAGATATCCCTGCATTACAATTTTAAACAGATATTTGGAATTAGCTTTAATGCAAATGACTAAGGGGGGGGGGTTAAGTTATGCTGCTCAGATGGCCACTGCTTTGTTGTTGTTCTTATATCCTGAACTCTTTTAGGGGGAGTTTGAAGAGGGGAATGGAGATCCCTCTATCTGATGGAGCTGAATGTCGTCTCTCAAACCAAAGTCTCCTACTGGAGAAAAGGTCCTTTAGGAATCAGGTCTTGTCTTTACTGATCCTTTCCTGCTTGACTTGCTAGACCGCGTAGGTATCTGTGGCTTAATTTTGAAAATCTGCCCCACCTACCTGGTGTCTTTTCTGTCAGATCTGTAAAAGCAGACAATTCCTTGCTTTGAGAGCCAAACCTTAAGCCCTGCATGTTTGTACCACTGTCGGTCTGGGGCACTCAAGGAAACTATTTACCACTGTGAAGTTTGCTAGCTGGAAAAAAACAAGTCTCAGGCTGGCGTTTTGTCACATATGCTAGTGATCGTTCCCAGAACAGATTCCAGGGGTTATTTCTTCTACCCCTTGATTCAGTCTATGTGATACATAAGTGCTTTGTACATTATTTGAATTCCAATAAGATGGAGAACCTTTCCCATTCCCTAATAACAGAAGTGCTAGTCAATATTCTTCTCTGCAGACTGTCGCAAGGTCTTCCCTCCAGCCGAGAAGGAGACTGAATGCTGATCAGGTTCGTGCAAAGCAAACCTATTATTTCTAGTGTTTTGTTTATATGCGTCGTTCCATTCTATTAGCACCTAGAGATCCCTAACCAAAATCAGCCTTTCATCACAGTAGATATCATTGAGAGACAGTGAGGCAGGCCTTGCTTTCCAAACAGCAGAGAGAGGTAAAGCAGAGGGGGTCTAAGTCATCTGCCCAGTGTACAGCATCTCATTTGCAGGACCAAGAAATCATCAGACATTTGTCCTGTGCTGGTTGATACCACGTTAGAGCTCACCTGCAGAAAGTCTCACGTGCTCTGTAGTCTGTCACTTGTGTCCTGCCCATAATAAATCCTATTTGGTCAAGAAGTGGATGTGGCATTTTAAAAACAGTTACATATTTAAATTTGGATGCCCTCCTACCTGAGGACAAATGACTGCGGAAGCGAATTTTGTGAATTTTGCCTTGAACGGACAATGGAAGACACGGGAGATAGGGGATGGTGGAGGGAGAGAGCAAGAGAGGCCAGGCGCAGCTGGACATTCATCCTACAGCCATGAGAGTCCTCTCCATGTTCAGGCTCTAGCATCTCCTCATATGAAAGAGTCCATAGGTCATGATCAATATTAAAGAAACCATTTGTGTTATGTACTTAAGGATGATCAGTCTTCCTCAAAGAGCTGGGGGCTGATTTCAGACAGCTTAATAGCGGATAAGAGCCCACTGTCACATTTAAGTTCAGCAGAGCAGTGAGTGACTACCAGATTTCTGCTCTTGATGGCTCAAGGCAAGATTGAAGTTAAGGTCTGGAAAATGAAGAGGGTGTAAGCTTGTGGAGGTGAGATAAGTTGACATCATGTTCATGTTGGATTTTGCTGGGTGAACACCCTGCTGTTTTTAACTCTACATTGGAGAGGAACGTCTGTCATCTCAAGTCACCTTCCTGTTTGTTCCCAGGTGCTGCTCTTTGCATTAGCGAAAAGGGCCTTGAGGCAACTGCATCTCTCTAATTTGATCACCATTGTGGTGATGATCCCACAGCACTGTGCTGAGGGTATTCTCACCAGAAAAAGCTATGTGCAGCARATGTTCTGCACTGTTTCTTAGGCTGCCTGGCAGGAAAATGGTCACTCCGCTACGAAAGCAGGCCTATACTAGCTGAGGAGCTTGGTCAGCTTCTGCACGTCTCTGAGGAAGAGGCAGACCTCCTGAATGTGGCATGAAGAGGACCATGGTCTTCAAGTCATCGTGAAAGAGCCAGGCAGGTTCCCAGAGAGCGTGGAGCACTGAGCCAGAACTCCCGAACTCCTGTGAAAGAATGTCAGCTCAGAGTGAGCAAAGATGCTTGGTAATTAGAGAGGTAATTAGTTTGGTAATTACTAAGGTAATTAGTTTGATTCTCTCTCAAGCCAGTAACTGCTGCAAAGAGGAGAACACTCAGCCATTGTGCTGGAGGGAGCACCTTGAATTGCAGTGCAGCAGTGCCCCCCCAGCTGCTTTAACCCTTCTGTGTCTGAAATTCCTAAAGGATAGTTTGGAGGGAAAATAACCTCCAAAGGTCTGCTTTTCAGAGCTCTCATGTCTGAAAACTTGTGAGCCACCTCCCAGTCAACTCAGTGCTTCTGCCGTAGTGCTCCGCTTGCTTTGGAGGTGGCTGTGCTTCCTGGGCAAAGTGTCAAATGGGTCATTGTGGAGAGGACCTAAGGCAGCAGATGGCCATGGGGTGGTATCACATTTATTACAAAGGCTTTACATACATGGATCCCTATAGCATTGTTGCTCTTTGGAAGTAAGGGTGGTTCTGAAGAAACCGTAGATGGGTTTTGGCAAAGGAGGTTTGGGTTTATTGTTGCTCCAGTTTTTATTGTATGGTTGCACTGAGGTTCAAGCTAAGTAGAGAGGAAATACCATAATTTTCCGTGGTAGTTAACTTTGGTCTTCACCATATGTGGTATTAGATCCTGCACATCCTTTCACCTGTGGGCTGCCTTGCTGCCTTAGTGGAGGCATTTCTACCGGATTGGGGTGTAAGTCAGCAGCCGGAGATGAATATTTTCTCTTCAGTCGTCATATGAAACCTCAGTTATTTTCTGATCACCCTACACAGGAAAATCGTCTCTCCTTCCTTTGCAACTCCTGAGGGCGGACGGGGGTAGAGCAGCTGTCCCTGTTATTCCAAAGCGGTGGTGACTGCACAGATCAAACCGCAAGCGTTCATTTGGAAGATGAGGTTGGGGCTGCAAGAGGCAGATCAAATTCCCTGTTAAACTGCAAATTAAGCAGGATCTACTTTGTGTTATCTGTTGCTTGTATAAAAATAGCAGGGCTGGAAGGAGACTTAGCAAATGTTTGTGTTCACTTTGCTATTCCGTAAAACCTGATATCAAGGAATTGATCTCACGTTTCTTAAACCAAGTTGTCTTTTCTTTGGAAAGTTGTTCCAGAACTTCCTCCTTGCATGCTTAGAAGTCTAGTCTTTCCCCAAAATGTGTTCAGTGCTTTGATTAAATAAGCACAGCTTTGCACACCTACTGGACAACTGAACATGAGCGTGAAGGACTGATTTTCCATAACCAGCCTCTCCTGGCCTTTCCACACTCACTGCAGTTTCCAAGGAGTGCTCCCAGTTCAGCCGCTCGTTGCAGCTCCTTGCTACGGACATCTTGGCTCGTGCTGGCCTCTTCTGTCACCCAGACCTGGCTTGCCCCATCCTAGCAGTCCCCCCCGTTGGGCCTTTCTTCTGGGTTGAACTTCCAGGCATTGCAGCGTGAAGGGAACATGCCCAGTCTGCGGCCTCTTGCCCTGGAAGCAGTGAGGTTATCGAACGAGCCGTGGTTTGCCAAGCTTGGTGTGGTTGGTTTGACTGCAGCGTAGGAATACGGTTCAGCGAAGGGCTTCGTGGAAGGAGTGTACCGGGCAAAACAAGATGAGCTAGTGAAGAACCATTAATGGACAGGAACCTTTTTTGCTGAACTGCCCATGAGAATTTACTGGATCTCTACCCTGTTTATCATGTCAAATATTAAGGCTTTTTTCACCACTTTTGGTTTTAATATTATTAACACTTGGGCTGTTTTGAAAAGGTCAAAGTCAGCTTGAATGTCTTCTAATCTGACTCTTCTTAAAAACAAGCAAACAAGAAATCTATATTCCACCATAGCCTTCTTTAAATAGCAGAGCCTTATGTTTTATAAAGGAGGTGTTTGCAGAGGTGAGGAGCTAGGGAGTGGGGTCTCGCTGACAAGAGGCCAGTGCATAGGGGTAGGGAAAGGTGTCGCGATCTCTTTGTATTGGGGGGTTTTCTTAAGGTTCCTGCTCCTGGAATCAGGTGGACAAATGAAAATCTCTGCTTTTTCGTGAAAAAATTAGCTTCGCCAAGGAAAGTCTGTAAACATGATCCAAAGATAACTCCAGGAGCACAGAAATGCAGGAGCAGAGTGGATCTGTGCCCCTGTTTTCACATCTTAGGAGCTGATCCCCGTCACTGTTTTCAAGACTCATGTAAAGGGCTGGAGAAGTGCTGAGCATGGGGCATGTGAGCTGACGTTGGAGTAGATGGTGACGCACCAGACTGGTAGGCAATATCCTTCATTCTTAAGCACCGCATAGGAAGGAAATCTCCCAGACTGAGCGCAGCACCTCTTCTTGGGTCCCGATTTGCCATCTTGGAGGAATGGCGAGGGAGCATCTTGGAAGCGCTGCAGCAAACATGTGCATGTTATTTGTTCTTACAGGTTTGGAGGAAAACTGCAGAACAGAGGAGGCGGGGGAGAGGCAGGGTGTCAACAGCAAAAGAATATTAAATAGCCTCCAGTAAAACAACAGATGATTGTGAATCCACTTCAAGCTCTCAGAATGCCTAATGTGCGGCTGCCGCTAATGTTACCGTAAACTGTGTGTGTTCTGGGATCTGCCTATCGACCTAAATGCGCCGGCTTTGTGGCACAGAGTCTAACAAAATCATTCACTCAATGCGCTGCGTGCTTTCCTTGAATGGAGAGTGCACCCATTAGGGAGCCTGTAAAACAGCGTCATTATGAATCACTATTAAGTCTCGCCTTATATATGTGTTTTTTTTTTCCTTTAAATGGAAGCTTTTTAATCTGATGTCATGGCACTTTTGGGGTTTCAGAACAAATCTGATTGCTGCTGCTGCTGCTTGGTCTGCTGTTACCAAGAAACGAAATATAATAATAAACCTGTGTGTATCAAACCTTGGTGACTAAGGTTCCTGGCTCCAGGAAGGCTTGTGTTCCCTGGGAGATGCAGTGTTTTTTGCTTTATTGCTCTAGTGCTACCTAGGGTCACTTGTTTGGACTTAGCTGTCTTTCCTATACTGCTCCTTACAATGTCTTGCCTTTAGTCAGGTCCAGGGTGCCTAGGGGTCTGAGGGGACCCTATGCAAAAGCTGAGAGGATTAGTCTCAAGGCAAGGAGTCTGGAAAATGGTCTCACTCACCTTTGCTCCTCCGGGAGGCCATGAGTTGAACCAGCTAGAGCATTATTCATTATTCTTGGTCCATGCAAGGGATGCCAAGTGCTCGGAGGGGGACACCAAAACATCAGGGTATGTGGTTTTCAGTTTGAGTATTGCTGGGTGCATCATTCACCTTTTCCATGCCTCCATTTCCCCAGCCCAATGGAAAGGTGTAGACGTAACTGTTTTAGGCTGGAAAATGTGCTGTAGGTCTTGGAGGAGAGAATGCCAGGATGTGCAATTCCTAAGCTCTTCACCAAGAATGAGCTGTATTAATTTCTAGTGCGGGTCTAACCTGTCCCTCTAAGCTCTGTTCAGATTCTCACCACCATAGATTTTTCCTTGGAAAGTAGCATCTACCATGCTACAAAATTTAAAAAGTGGCCTAAGTTTTTCCTCCTTCCTCTTCAGCTGTTGGACACTTCCCTTCTTCTTCAAGGAGTGTTTCTGTGTGTATTACTCCCCTTCCCTTTAGTTTTGCTTTGGACAAGCTGAACTAAGGAATTCTTTGATCTGTCCTGTAGGCACGAGGGGCATGGTCGCTATTTCCTCCCCAGGAGACCCTTGGTTCGTTGGAAAGCTGAAGGTAAGCTGCTCAGCGGCTCTGCCCCAGAGCTTCACAGGTGTGAAAGAGCAGCTCCTGAATATGTGCTTCCTCCAGCTTGGTTTAGAAATATCTTTATTGGGATCCTTCTGACCAAGAGCCCCGGTCTAAGGCTGTTCTTTCTCAGAAGGGCCAAGTAATCTTTACTGTAGATGCAGAATGGTCCTTTGAAACCAGGATCTAATCTACGAGATGGTCTCTCCCTTATTCTTTGACAGGTACGTAGGTGAGCCCTCTGAAAGGGAGGGATGTTGCAGTGGTGAAGACATTTGCTTGGACTCCAAAGGCAAGAGCTGACTTCTCAGTGCTGTCACCAACGTCCTGTGTGACTGTGTGCTGTTCGCTTTGTTACTCTGGACCTGAGTCTGCAATAAGGCAATACACCTACTCGAGATTGCCACGTGCCGAGGGCAGGTAACGGGATGCCCCCACGAAAGACCCAGCAGATCTCTCTTAGAAATTGATCTCAATCAAGAGCCAGCCTTTTAAATGAATGTTTCCTTCGTTTTCTTTTTTTTTTTTTTCTGTTTTTGGAGGGGTGGTACGCAGCTTGGAACATTTTAAAGGCTGACAATTTAAAAACAAACAGCAGCAGAAATGCCAAATGCCCGTTTTCTGCCCCTTACGGTATCTTCAGCCCTGGCTATGCTCTTCTCCTGAAATTCACTCCTTGAATCTGCCTCCGGTTCTTAAGTGATCCCTTCCCCCAGACAGAAGTTGCTCACTATTTGATTTACAGGATTAGAGAGACATTCATATTGCAGAGGTCCATCGCGTCTGTCTCTGCGGAGACTCATTTCCTTCCCATCGCAAGAGTGGAGGGGTCTGGATTCTCAGGCAGTATCTAAGTGGGCTCCTTCATTTTTAAATTGGGCTTCTGCTTAGAGGTTAATAATTTTAGCTCTGTTCACCGTGATTAATTCCCTGCACATACACTATGCCCATGTACAAAAAATACCAACATGGTATTGGGCATTTTCCTCCCCGTAATGAGAGCTATTCATAACCCAGATTCCTTTAAAGATTCCCGGTACCGTGCAGAAGACAGCATTGTTCATAAAAACAATTCAAAGGTATTTTGTTCCCCAGTTCCTGGTGGAAAAAAAGTCTTCAGAGAAAGGTAATTGTTGGCTTAAAACTTCAGCCTGCATTCAGCAGCAATCCATCACCTCCATGTGTGTTTTGAAGCTAGGGTTACTCAATATTCAAGCTGGGAATACTTGGTAGGAAAGAACAGACTAGGGGCAGCATGAAATATTGCCAGCAAAATTCTCTCTAACCAGCTTTCATTTCATGCCCTTCTCTTTGCTGATAGACTCTGTGAAGGGAAAAGCAAAGAAATCAAAATCCCTCTCTGTGTTCCAGTGCTATCAAAAGCACCAGGAATAGGCAGTGACACGGGAATTCGCTGTCTGGCTACCCCGACGCCTACCTAGGCTGCTTGGGATACACCTGATTTCTGCAGAATATTTGTGTTTCTACATCACAGACCCAAATGGCCTTGATGTTACCGGAGGGAATGTTAGAGAAGCAATTTTCAAGGGAAAAGAGTTCTTCATTCCCAGACTTCTGGAAAAACAGCATTCCTGTGCACTCTCTTTGAGACCACTACTAAAGGGCACCTCTGACATGCTCAGGAGATCAGGGCTCATTTGTAAGGTATGTAATTATGAGCTTTACTCAGCTGACCTGTCCAACGGCTCTTCCAACCCTGGATACTCTTTATCCAGGACCCTTTGGTTTACACAAAGGTTTTTGACACTCCTGAAGGCATTTTTGCAGGAGCTGGGTTTACCACTGCAATGGAAGCACTGCGGAGATGATGCCTGCGTGGGAAGAAGGCAATGGACAGGCGGTGGTCCCAGAGTCCCAAACATTTAAGGATAGTTTCCCTAAGCTTAATCATTTTTTTAGCTCCATAATTTAAAAGCGCTATAAGCCACAATGTTTTTCCTAATTTGCAACTCCCAACACTTCTGCTATGTGAAAGCGGACTGTGCGGACCGGCGACGAGGGCTCTGCAGCACTGTGCCTGTGGGAGCTGGCACTGCTGCCGGCTGGATCGTCCTTGGGACGTAGGAAAAACCCTCTGACTGGGTCTGCAGGACACGGGAACTGCTGCTCAGAAATGTCTCATCTTCACTGAACGGGAGGGGAGGTGGTTCATACCCACCTTTCCCTTTGCTACTCCACTGGTCAGACAGGAGACCTGCACTCCCTCTGCTCTGATGATCCCATTTTCAAGAGGGAGGTTCATTTTCACAATGTTCAGTATCTAAGCGTGAGGTTTCTAGTCCGAGGGAGTTTGGCTCCTCTCTACTTGATGAAAGAGGGTGGTATAGCCAGAGTGTGTTTCAGCCCACCTGCCATGGGCACCTACTTTAGATTTACATGAACTGCCTGTGGAGATGCTCCCTCTTCGTATCGACCTTGGAGAGAGGCTGCACAATTTTGTGTCATGTAGGGACCCGAAGTTGGGTGAATCTCACCCAACCACAGCTGGCACAAGCTATTTCAGAAGAAGCAGTAAAAAGCCCTGCATTGCAATCACAGGAAAGGGGGGGGACTGCAGAGGGGACCTCAGCAGTCTTCAAGGTAAGACCTCCTGCACTGAACCGTTCTTGGAAGAGATGGGTTCCTTGTCCTGTTCCTATATGGTGGAGATTTAGGAGTAGGCAGACTCTTTGTACAGTGCTCCCAGTCCCCAGAAAGGCACTTCCTAACCTTTACTCTTCAGAGATTTGTTAAACTTGGTGCACAAGGATCCCTAGTTCCCTATCCAATTTTTAGTATTAGATAACACAGTTTTATAGTAAGAATCAGTACGATACACAAACAAACAAGAACAAAAACAAAAACAGAAGCTGTGACTACACTGCCTACCTGCTTCATTTTCTGGAAGTAATTTTGTGCTCGTTAATAGAGCTCCATGGAAGACTTATCATTGCTGCCTATCTCTAGGGAAATCTTGTGTGACAGCAGCATGAGGGCCCTCACCATGGCCTCGTGGAGGAAGATCCTCTAGGGAAAGTGCAGTGGGGATTTGTCCCCCCATAGCTCACCCACCATTTGGCTTCTGCTGCATGGACTATGCTAAGAGGAGCAGAGCAGCACCATGTAGATGATGCTGGTGTGTTGAGCACTGAGTTTTGTGCTCTTCCAGGCTTTGGTGTCTTCTGTTTGCCTTGCAAGTGGAGGTGTTGAGTCTGCCTTGGTCTTTTAGGAAGCGTTTGTCCATGCTGGCCTTCAGTATGGCGAGTTCGTCCCCATGCTGCACTGTGCTTTGCAGGACTGAACGGGCTGGAGAGGATGGGAGGGTGAAGGACATGCTTGAGGTGCAGGAGAGACTCACTCACTCTGTAAAGCAAGAAGACAGGTGAGCTCCTGCCTCTCTCCCAAGGCTTTGCCCCATCCTAGGGTTTCCTGGGAGCGAGGTAGCCCTGGAGATGGAGTGCAAAGGAGTCAGCGATCTCCCCCTATCACAGTTGGGGTATGATTAGCCCCAGATTTCCCTTGCTTTGCACTGGGGAAAACCAGCAAGACACACCAGAAGTCCTTCAGAGGTCCTTTCACAAACCATTTTTACCCGTAGCTTTGGAGGCGAGGCAGCAGGGAGGCGGTGGCTGTGCGCGCTGCTCTTCAGTGTCTGAGACTGAAATGTCACTGTGAACTTTTCGGTGCAGAAATCCCTGCTGAACGCTCCAAAATAAACTTAGGGGAACCGGGAGCCGGGATGGTGCTATCACCCAAGGGAAGGCTTTGCTAATGGAAGTCAGTCTGATCCTTCAGAGAGATGCTGGCTGCATTTCGCTGTTCGTTCCTGGGGGAATGGGGCAGCGCTAGCAGTGTGTTAAAGCTCGTCCCCATGGAGATTAAAATGTTCTTTCCACCTGCCCTGAGTGTAAGAAAGCTGAGTATTTTGCAGTCAAAATAGTCCTGATTCATCCCATGATAAGCGAGGGAAGTCCCTGGACACTGGCGGGATTCAATGCCCCTGTGTCACCATGCCTCAGGCAGATTTTGGGGGGATGGTGACCGGAAAGATGACACATCCTGTCCTCCCCCTTATATTTAGCATCTCCCCATCCTGCTGACTCCGAGTACGAGCAGCACTTTAAAATGTTCCCAGTCACCCTCTTCTCTTGGCTGCCTCTGCTATGAGTTATAAAAGTGCAGATCATTTTCCATCCTGGAGCTTTTCCCACCTGTGGCCCAGAAGCTTCCCAAAACCTAAAGCCCAGGGGTAAAACCGTCATCCCCAGTTTACAGGAACAAAGATACCAGCAAAGGCTGCGATTCTCAGAAATAGCTTGGATACCTCTGTCCCATTGAAATCAATGAGTGTCGGATGCCTCATCACCTTTGTGGATGGGGATCACACTAGGTTTTAAACCAGAGTAGAGCCCTGTTGCCCCAATCCATAGCCCTCTGCATTGACAGCATGAAGTTTTTCCTCCTGGTAATGAAATGAAAACAAAGCTCTTTCTTTATTATTCTGATGTAAGTAAATATTTGGTAATGGGTCTGTGGCCTTTGCATTGCTAAATGCTTTTGATAAAAGATAAAATGTAATTGCTGGTGTTTGCTCTAATGGCAGGTTTAGGCTTTGCTAAAAACAGGGCAAGGCTGGGGTATGGAGGAGAACTGCACTCCATCTGCCAAGTCTGAGGTTACCCCCACAGCCTCTGCTGCATGCGCCTTGGTCCAGGAGAAATTAAGGTCTGGATGTGACGTCTGACCCAAATCTTTTCTCAGCGTCCACCCGTCTGGGGTTTCCTCTCTGCGTGGGGCTGACAAATGGGGACGGAGCGAGGCTGGGGAACTGGAGCTGGATTCCTTGTGATTTTATTGTCCTCGCATTGTCTTTGTGCTGGATGTGCTGTTTCATCAAGTCCATAAAAAAGTGGCTGTTTAGGAACCCAGAGGCCCATCAGAGGATTACGAGTGACTTTTTAATCCAATTTAAGCAACTGACTGACAACAGTTTAATGTACGTCCTAATAATTTAATACCCTCCTTAAGCTGCTTGATAGAGGAAATTTCATGTAGAGTAAATAGCAGCCTCCTGCGTGGTCCGCTGGGTCCACAAAGATCAAAAAGCGCTGAAAACTGGGGAGCAACACCCTGCCCAGCAGCAAGATAGGAAAATGAGCCAAGTCCAGGTGGTGCAACCTGCTCACAGCTGGCCCACGCGCTCCCCAGCTGAGGAAAACTGGAGCTGGGAGGTGCCACCCAAACCCCAGCCCGCTCACCTCTATTAAATGTCCCCAGGCCATCGTTCCAGATGACCATCAATGTCCTAGGAGAGTGGAAATCCAAATGTGACTGACAGCAGCTTTGTCCCCCCCTCCGTCTAGGAAATCTCCTGTTAAAATAGACTCAGAAAGAAGCCAACTGCAAGTGAAATGCTAAATAAGGAAACACAAAAGAATGCTGGTACTTAATATAAATTTACATCATAAAGGCCATTTTAGACGCCAGTGTCTCAGAGACATGCCTTCATTTGGGACTGGCTTCAGTTTCATGTTAATTTGCTGTAGTTACAGCTACCTAAGTGGATGTGCACTGCCAAGACTTTCTTTTTTTTTATGATAATTTTTAAAAGCTATTATTGATCCATTTGGTTTGAAAGCTTGCTGCAGCTCAAGGAAGCTGGGGAAATGTCTGCTCTGCAGCACAGACAGGACATAAGTGGTTTCTAAAACAATTTTGACCTTTTCTAGCCACAGTAGGTGTGAGGATAACAAGGGCAAATGTACGTAGGACTTTTTGTGCAATTTTGGGTTTGAAGCTTCACATTTATCTAGAAGTCAAGGGCAGAACTGGACGGTGGGTTTAATCCCAGAGTTACAGCTGCCTGTTGGGAAGGGGCCGGTCATGCATGGGCACACGCGTGCACCTCTCTGCCCATGCAGCGGGCTCTCCTTCAACTTTGCCTCTTTCTTGTTTGCCATTTCCTTCCCATGGGGGGAAAAACAAACCTGGACATTGCCAACGGGAAAGGCATGTTTTCTCATTTTTGTGTGGAGAAAGTCTGAAAACTTTCTTTGCGTCCTTAACTGTTTTTTTCTGAGCTCGGGGTCTAGATGGACACGGAGATAAATGACTTATTGGCTGAAAGAAGAGGAGCATTCAAATTCCTTCAAAGTGTGTGTTTGGGGGGATGGAGGGGGAACTGGAAGAAAAAGAACAATTGACTCGAGATCTCTCAGCTATAGATGCTAAGAAGGGATGATGTTACATCCATAAAACAAAGTTATTCTGATGCTTTCTTTTCTTGGAGAGTCTTTCCGTTTGGATCTGCAACTCGCCATCTCCTAATAGCCTGGTGCGACCACAGTTGCTGACAGATGACAGCACCTCGGCATTGCTGGGCCATCTTTCCTCAAACCAAGATGCTTATAATAACCATTGCAGAGAGAAACATCAGATAAGAGGTTTTCTCCCCTGTAAAGAAGTCACATCTCCAGGTAAAGAAGTCATGTCTCAGGCCAGCGCTCTCAGGGATCATGGCTCAGATTCATCCGCTGAATTTTAGGCATGTAGGTGAAGTTATTGAGTTATGGCAACCAGACTTTGGGCACCAGTGCTGAGTGCTTGCAGCTGGGTGAGATAGAGCTGGGTGGTGTCACTCCTAGAGGGACATTCAGCAGGTCAGGTATAGCCAAGTCCTCTGCCATGTGCTGGCAGCAGCTCAAGAAGGTTCAATGGCTCTCGCAGGATCGGAGCCATTTGTGGGACATTGAGTTGCCTTTGTGGCTCTGATTGTTGCAACCCATCTGCAACCCACCCCAGAGAGAGCTAGAACCATCCTCTTGCTCTCTTCTGCTTCAGTGCAGAAATGGTAAATTTGACCCATTTAACAATACATCCATTTTGCCTGGCGGAGGGAAATGCAAACGGGGTTGGACCCATCCCGGTGCTCCACTTTGCTCCCTTCTCTCCAGACAGCTCGGGCAGCCCTGCTCATCCCTTGGCCAGCAGAAGTGGACAGCAATGAGACCTCCATCACCGTGGCCCCTGGAAACCACACGTAGCCGCGTACAGGTCCACATACACCTGCTGTGGCCCGGAGGTGGCTCCGACACCTCTTCTCTTGCCGGTCGAGCAGGGGTTGGCACTGCAGACTGCTGCAACCTGAGCTGGATAATTGATCGATAATCTGTGGCATAAACCTGGCCTGTAAATCTGAGTTATAGGGTGGATCACAGCGCGGCGTGATTGAACAGGTTGTCACTTAGGGTGTTATAACAGTTTATGTCTAGTAATATCTTGCAGAATAAAGATAAAATCTGACATTACATCCTGAATTATCATCTGATACAGAACAGGATTCTTGGCTGGATGCGGTCTGGTATGCAGTGATGTCCACGTTGTTACAACTGGCCATAATTAGGTCCCTTCTTGGCAGTCTCAGTGAAGAGGCTGAGCACTGCATTAGCTTTGGAAACACGACTGTTCTCTTCCCCAGAGCAACAGGATCAAGACAGGCAGAAAGGAAGTTTCTAGTGCAGGCAGAAAATTGCCTTTTGGTGCTGTTAATTCAAAACCTCTCACCAGGATTAAAAAGCAACAACAAAAGTTTTGCTCGGCTCTTTGTAGCGGAAGGGCAGGAACAAAGCACAATTTCTTACACCCCCACAAATTGTTTATTGGATTAGATTGATGCGTCTGGGAACAACCTGTTTGCTTATGAGCTAAACTCTAGTCTTGCTAAACATCTTCATTAATTAACTCCATCTGGCTATCCTGCTTTTCGACATAAAAGATATATTGCTTTGATCATTTGCTGTTTACATATTTCTTGCAGTTTGGTAAAATGCAGCAGCAAACACACAACAAATACTGCGCAGAACAAAACAAACAAAAACTGGAACGTGTTGAAAAGATGGACAAACACCTACAAAATGTGAATCCTAATCAAGGGCAGGTTCAATGTCCCTTGAGGACCAGTGACTGTCCAGCTCAGAAGTGTCCACTGAGGATCAATCTAAAACCAAGCATATGATCTAGGGTGAATTATATCATCTCCAAGCATTTCACAGATGCCTCCAAGAGATGATGTTATTGCCCTGGGAATCTTTCCCTGGGGACCCTTGCAAGGACTTTACCACAGTTGAGGTGGCAGTTGGAGGAGACTGTGAACATGGAGATCTGGACCCCAAGCCCATCCTCCCTTTGCCACCTTCCTCGGAGACAGGAGAAAGCAGGTTGGCACTGCTCCCTCTGAAAACCTTTTGGTTTGGGGTATTTTCTGTGCCCAGGCCAGTGGTGGCTCCCTGAAGGGTGCCGTGATGGGCACGTGTGTGTGGACAGCTGATGCGGGTATGTGTCCCACAATGATGAGCATGTTTTAACCCCCTGAGGATGTTTTAACCCCACTTGCTCACCTTGTCTGGCCCGTGCTCAGGCTGACATGAGCCAGCATCTCTCTCGGTCGCCCACCTCCAGGAGCAGATACGCCACCACAGGTAACTGCAGAGTGAGTGATCACGGGGAGGTTTCTGCCTGACATTTTATCTATTAGCAGTGGCCCCGGTCACCTCATGCCTCTCTGGAGGCCCTTGGTGGCTCCTCAGAGGTGGCCCAGCTGGGACCGGCTGGAGATGTCCCACCACGGAGGCCGAGATGGGCAGAGCCTGTTCCTGTCCTGTTGGTAGTGCCCGGGGTGCAAGGGACCCCCTCCGTGTCCCCTCCCCAGTGGCCATTCCTCTCCCAGGGCTCCCAGCCTGCCGTGATGTGAGCCATCCCCCGGCGATGCAGGAGGATGCTGGGGACAGGGTTTCCATGGCAACGGCAGAGCATCTGAAATCTCTCCGTGCTCTCTTCCCCAGCCATGTGACGGGACAGCTTGGATGGCAGGAGGGCCTACGAGAGCCAGGCTGGTACCCCCCAGCACCCCTCCTCCATGTCCACCCCACTGTTTTGCCCCATCAGTCCCACTGCATGGGCTACCAGGAAGCTCTTCCTCCCCTAGGACCCTGCACCCAAGTCCCCCTCTCCCGTTTATAGCCACAGCCCTCCCGGTCTCCTCCACCCGACAGTCCTGGGTGGCACGGACATGGGGCCTCTTGTTTTCTCTCCCTCCCTCCTCTCCCCAGCACTGTCTTTTGCCCTGGAGCACAGTCCTTCTCCTGCCTTTGTGCGTTGTCCATGTCCTGCAGGCAAACACAGCTCACGGGGGCTTCCTGAGCGCGGCAGTCGTTGGAGACGCAATGCAGATGACAGTCAGAGGCAGCTACAGGCTGGAGGTCAAATTGCCCAGGTCCTTCAGCCCGGCAGAGTGTGCGGTGGTGTGGAGGCAGGTGGACACGCGCAGTCACGGTGTCACGCTGAGCTCCTCTCGCTTCCCGCCGCGCTTCAGCCTTTCTCCAGCCCATCCCACCCGGAGCCATCACATAAGCAACGCTCCTGCTGTTCCCATCCACAAAGACACCTCCTCTTTCTTCCCAGCGCTGCAGGAGAATTTAAAGGGTACGTAAAAATACATCAGATGCCTAAGATGGGAAAGTGTTGATGTGGTGTGCAGGGGGACAGAGGCGAGGAATTTGTTATAGCTCTTTCAAAACAGTACTGGGACCAAGCAAGGCTTTGCCATCAGTAAGAAGCTGCGCAATGACCAGTCAGCCTCTGGCCAGAGCAGTAGGACCGTGTTCAAGGGAGCGAGGCTGCTAGTCATGGGCTGAAACTGTGACAGATAGTGTGCCAGCAGCTTGAAAGTATGCGTAATTACGTGCTAGAGTTTGAGCCTGTGCCCTGACCTTGTCTAGTTTACTATAATAGATGTAACTTCCTATATCTGCTTCTGCCAGGGTGGTGGGTTGTGGCAGTGAATGACAGTGGAGTTTGGATTGACCTAATGACAAATCTGGCCTCAGCTGCTGGGTTGTCTCCCAGGGTGAATCCACACGTTGTGTTCTTATTAAGATGACAAATACTTTTTCCTAGTCATTTATCTAGTATTTTGGAGGGACAAAAAGGAATTAAGACCTGAAAGTATATATAAAACCTGATACAAGGGTCTCTTACAATGAATGTGCAGGGCAAGGGAAGACCAGGATCACAGTGATCAGGAGATTTTGGGGCAGCATGGGGTGCTTTTGGGGAGCTCTGAGGTGCAAAGCTGCACCTTTGGCCTGCCAAAGCAAACTCACCCTCACTCTAGGCAGTTTTCTGTTTGGACAAAGATTATTTTGTCATCCAGCCATCAAAGGAAGGAGCTAAATATCTCTGGGTTTGCTTAGTCAACACATCTGCTAATTTCAGGGAGAGGCATAGCCTGTGCACTGGTCTTCATCCGCTTTCTAATCTGCTCGTTGTTGGTGGAAGGGGACCATTACTGGATGGGCCTAGGCATTGTGGGGAAAGATGCTGCTTGGGGTGCACATTTGTGTGATAATGACATGGAATTGAAACACCATTTTGCATATTTAAATGCCTCCTGAAATTTCAGAGTTTTGGTAAAAACAGTCTTTTCTTTGCAACCAGAGCTGTTGGGCATTAACTTGCAGTGCTCCTGGTATGGGTGAATTTTCTGCAGAGAAGAAGCAGCATCAGTCCAGTCTGGACAAAGAGTGCCCTTGACCTGGGGGCTGATGAGAGGCAGCTTTCAAGAGTTGTTCCAGAAAGGGCTTTGGACCATTTTTGGATGAGGACACTGCGTAAGACCGGACAGTCCAGAAGGGATGCCGCGTCCTTTCCCACCCTCAGGCAGGATGAACCATACCTCACCCTTTCCTGACAGATGTTTGGCCTCTGCCCAGAATCTAATTTTTCCCATTAGAGGTCAATTACTTGTTATCATCAAAGCATCTCTGGGCATGCCTTTGTGGGTAGCACCACGTGTACAGGCACAAAACATACTGCCTGTCTCCAAGAATTTACAGTCCTACCAGTGCCCTTGATGAGTCCATCTTCCAAACCTTCTTATCATGTCAGCATTAGTTAAAAAAATCCTAAACAACCCCCCCCCCCCCACCAGGTCTTGCGGCAAATTGGACACGACAGTGCCTGCTTGTTTTGTGTGCTTTTCAGGTGCTTGGACTGGTCTCCCTGCAGATGGATGGCCTCCCATCACTGCATGGGTTTCTGTGGTCTTGAGGATTAAGTCCAACACAAGAGCTGCAGTCACTGATGGGTGAGGGTCCCAAGCATGCTATAAATACTTTTTTCCTGTCCCAACCCCTCCTTAGGAAAAGGGTATGATGTATCACCATCACCCCTTGCAGGTGATGGGAAACAAATGCAACCACTCCTTGGTCACGGACAGGAGCACCAGCATCAGGAGGAATTGTCACTTTGCTCCCAGATCGGCTTGCCTCCTCCTCTCCTCCTGAACTCCCTATGCCTCTGTTACCCACCTGCACTGCAGAGATGACAAGTCTCCCCTCCCTTGCAACCTGACAAGGGGGTTAATTAGTTAATGTTTGCACTTTGAAGCTGTAACCTGTTGTAGAAGTGCTAAGTATTAATCAGTGGGTCTCGGAGCACCCTTGATAGGTAGATGAGTGAGTGAGAGACAGCTTGTCCTCCTTTTTCTATTTGCAGATGCTCTCCCTGACACCTGCCATCATGCTAAAAGGAGTGGACTGATACTGCCTTTGATGCCGGTTGAATGCTACCAGTCCAGGACCTTGCAGTCGTTTCTAGCTGAAGGTGAATCAGTGATGTGTTCTCCACCCTGTAGCAGAAGAGATGGAGGTTAATGGCTCAGAGTAACCCCATCCTGGCTGAGATACATGCTGTCAGCTGCAGACTGACTTCTGTCTTCGAACTGCTCTGAGCAGTGCAAGCTGCAGATGATGGGCAGCAGAGAGCCAGCACTTCCCGCAATTTGTGTCCTGGTTCTTGTGGGGACCACAGATGAAAATGCATGGGGGTAACTTCAGTTTTATCCTCTTGCTGGCTCTCACAGGCATTTGAAGGGCCCCTACTCCAGCCCCTCTGTGCCTTGTGAGCTTGGGGAATGACCTGAAAGGGCTCCAGGATTAGAAATGAGTTTCTGGCTTTAAATCTGAGTTTAATTCTGAGCTCCTCCCAGTCTCCTCATGTGACCCTGATGAGCCTCTGAGATGCTCAGGAGCCTGTTTCTTACCCATTTCGATGCATCTCTGCTTTAGTGGCTCTGGCCAGGTTTCAGAGCAGCTAAATTGGGCATTTGAGGCCGGTTCAGGGCCTGTTCTCTCCAGCATTACTTGACTCTGAATGTACCCACGTTCAACAGGAGCTGCTGTGTTGCACCCACTGGCTGCATGGACAGGGATATTGGTCATGCCTGGTGTGATGGGATAGCTGTGTCTGTCCCATGGGGCCAACAGGGCAGGGGAGGAGGTGGTGGAGGAAAAGGCAGGCAGCCTGAAGGTACCTGTTACATTGACAAGAAAACCACCAATATTCCAACATGAGGGGAGTGCTTAAAAAAGACTGTTGTTTAAATGAGTGCTCAGAGCCGTCTCGTCGTTGTACATGGACAGGAGACCTGGCATGGACCTCGGTCAAAGGGTATTTCTTGCTTGGCTTCTCAGCCCTGCCTGGCCTTAGCCACCTTGGATAGGAGCAGCTCAGTTTTCAAGGTTAATCCTTCCGCTCGTTGCTGCGACACCAGCAGGTGTTTCTTAGGAGGTATTATTTGTAAACTTGCAGTAAGCCAGAAGGGGATGGCTAAGCTTGGATGAACCAGAGAGCTGTAAAACACCCTTGGGAGTTGGATACTTAGGCTGGGGAGAAGACAACCGCCTCTCTCAGTATTGCTGAGGTGCCCAGTATCACGTAAAACTGAACAACCAACCACTGTAAAATCCAGATAATGCTTAATTTGTATGCTTGCTGGCGGAAAAAACAAATGATGTTAATCGCTGAACAAAATGACTGGAAAAAGAATCAATGTTAAACAGAACCTAATAAACCTAAGACTGTTGTCTTTATAGTCACACATGGACTTCAGCACAGGCCACCTCCTTAATCAAGCAGTGACACAGAGAGAGGAGCAGAAGGTCCCTGAGAAGGTCTCTTCCGTAACCCATCAGTACTAGCAAGAAAGTGTGGACATGTGGTTACATGCTGGCAGGCTTTGTATCCGCTCTCTGTCCCCATCTGTAAGGGAATATTTGAAGGCTGGGGGTGCCTGAATGTTCATAATCCCAGAAATACCCCATTTGCTTCTCCAAAATGATCAGCTTTGCTAGAATTGGCTACCCTAGGAGAAGACCCCATATAGCAGCTGAGGGCAGAGCTCATGTCAGGCAGATTTTGGTGTCATCTTTTGCTGTTTTATCTTTTGTGTAACTTTGTTTCTACTTTTTTTTTCAATCAGTTGTCTGCTTCAGTGGTCTAACCTGGACTTAGTCTTTCTCCTCAAACCTCAGCCATGGGGTCGTGCTTGTCCCTTAATTTTCCTTCTGTAAAATGGGGCTACATCCTTTCCTAGAGGTGCTTTGGGAGAATTAATGCATCCCAGATGGAGAGCTGTTCAGCAGTGATGCTAAGGGCAGCAGTGCAGTATTTGCCTCCGAGGGAGGGGAGAGGTACCTCATGTCCTGATGCATGTAGATCCCGGATTGTACTAATCCAGCTCCTACCACTGATAAAAAGTGCTGCCAACATTCGGACTCAAATGGACATGTGTCTGAGTGTGATAGATGTGTCGATTTTTTCTTTCTTTCTGGAATTTAAACACTTTGCATTGATTTGTGTCTTCGTTTGTATATCGTATGAGAGGCTCGGTCTGAAGGCAGCTCTGCCTGTCATTCATCAAAACCTCCAAGTGCTTTGTCTTCATTTCGACTTGGCTGCTCCTTCGCGGGCTTGTGGCCGGGCTTCTGCCAGACGGTGGTGGGGTCTAAATGTGCTGCTGGGAACACTTCACCGCAGGCTCACGAAACAGGGACAAAAACATGACATTAAAACAAAACCTCCGCTTTACCGTGCTGGCTGAGCACAGCCCACTGTCTGGGAGCCTGGGACTCCTTGTCTCCCGTGGAGGGTGGCGGGTGAGTTCCCTTGGGTGCGTGGACAGCCCAGGTGTCTGCGTTCAGATTAACGCTTTGTACCCAGAACACAGAGAGTTTCATCTCTGCCCTCCTAATTTCTGCTGTGTTCGTGCCAGGAAAGGTTGCTGTAGCTTGTGATCCCTGTTTGTCCCCATTTCCACATAAAGATGCCGCAAAAGCAGAGCTGGCATCAGTCCTTGTGAAAAAGGTGCCTCTAATGTCCAGTCTGGAAGGACCACCTACTAGGGTGGGAGCTTTTTCGGGCAAAAAAGCCCATACTTGTCTTCCTTGCTGATACTGGTCTTTGATGAAGGCAGTGGTCTTCTTCCAGGAGGGAGGTTTTGCTATTTCTCTGTTCACAAGGAAGCTGGACAGGGACAACCAGGAGAAACTGGTGGTTATTGGATGCTCTTCTTTTCTGTCCCAGTCACTTTCTACGTTATGTGAGAATTTCAACCAAAAAAAAAAATTCCCCTTTATTCCAGAAACTGAAGATGTTGGTGACGGCTTCTTCCTTGGCAGAAGGTGCACTGTGTCCATCACGTGTCCCACAAGCCACGCAGACCCTGTGCCCAGCTTGGGCAACCAGTGGTTATGAATTCACTACTCACCAGTGCCCTTACGTGGGCTCAGGAGATTGCTGCCTTCTGCGTCTCCTGCACGTAAAACAGGCTTCACATTCAGCCCTGATACATTTGTCAACAGCCGCTGCCAGTTGCTGCGTCATTAATACAAGAAGAGATGCCACGGACAGGATAGTCATAAGGCAAAGTCCCCTGGGCAGTCACTAAAGCACTGGTGACTGTTCCCAGTGCTTGGACATCTGGCAGGAAACATAACCTCCTGTGCTGGTGGCAGTGGCAGAAGAGCCAGGAACCCAATTGCCCAGGGCAGCTTGTTCTCCTTCGTCTGTGGTGATGCACCAAGGCGCTGTGTGATCTGTGCTAAGGTAGCAATGTTGCTCTGGAGACAGAGTTCTTGCTCTAAATCCGCACAACTTGAAAAGGATCTCCGGTGAGAAGCACCCGAAGAACCCCTGTTTGAAGGCACTAGGTTGCATCTCCCCCTCTCAGGCCAATACGACATCTCTTCTTTAGTCACAAGCCAATCCAAGCCCCAGTATCAGAAGCACCCACCAAGGGACTGTGTGGCTTTGTGCAACATTTACAACACAAATTTCCAGGAGTCTGACTTACATGGTGCACCGGGCTGGTGGGGACCTTACTCAGGCTGCAGCTGGCAACGTCCTAGGGCTGTCTACATTGGCTCATGCATTGCTCACACCTGAAAGGTGTCTGCTGAGATGGGGGACGAGAGCCGAAGGGACATGTATCCCTGTCTATATGGCTGTAACCAGCCTGAGCTAAACAAAAGGTCAGAGCTGTGACCTGAAGACTGAGTCTCTTTGAGCTGAGTTACTGGTGGGAGAATCAATCCTCCCATTATAGTGACAATGTTCAGCTGTCTCTTTCCCTCCTGCTGCCTAGGAAGCTTTATTACTGCTATTGATTAGGTTTCATTTGTTAAGTATCAATGGTGGGAAAAGCAGATGTAAAGAAATTGCCCCCACTGCAAGGAAGTTGCAGGAGAAGCACCAGGGTGTCTGCCCTGCTGTCAGCAGGGCTTGAACCCGCGGCCTTTAGCGAGACATCAGCTTGGTGTGGCGAGGAGCAGGGTCTCAGTCGTGCTGCATTACCTCTGTTCAGGGACAGCACATTTTTGCATTCGCTCTGCTTTAAATTGTGTGGTTTTCTAATTTTTTTTTTTTTTAGGGTGAAACAATTTGATGGTTGAGGGGCTTTCCAGATTAAAATCTTCCTGTCTTTAATTTCAAGCGACAAGTCTGGAGCATTAGAAGGGCTTGGTGTTACATAACGGCATTTAGTTTTGTTTTTACATCAAGGGGCTAATCTCTTTTAAGGCCTCGTGTTCTCAAAAGGCACATCCTCGAGGATCCTTGCCTGCTTGCTGATGCTGCCCATCTCCAGGGTAACGCCGGCTTTTGAGCCACGGCGCTGTGATGCTACGGCTGGCATTTGTAACCTCGCTCGCTGGAGCCCGTGCTGCTAACGGCACGTCCTGGGGCTCCTCCGCTCACAAACATCCCCCTTTCCTTCAGCCCACGGATTAGGGACCGGAGCTTTTGAAAGCGGAGACTCATGCCCTGCGTTTGCCACGGCGCCGCTCGGCCCCGTGTAGCTTAGCAACAGTCAAATCCTCGTTTGCCAACACTGACGAGCCACGGAGGAGATGGGGACGGCCCTGCATCCCGCCGACGCCGGTGGAGCTCCAGCAAGCGCGTGGGCGCTGAGCTGCCCTTGGCCGTGGCTGCTGCCGCCCCCTGAAATTTCGGGCTTTGCTGGCTGGCTTGCAGCCAGCAGCGCGAATTCCAGCCTCTCTGGCTCCGGCGCTGCAAATTCAGGGACAAGAGCCCAGGGTGGCCAGCAACCACAGGCAAGCGTGCAGGGAGATGCTCGACCTGTGGTGCATCCAGGGAAAACCCTCGTTCAGCCTTGGCATCCTGGGATATGATGGATTTTTTTTTTTTCCCTTTTCTCCCCAGCACAAGGAATGAAAAAACCTTGCCCAGGGCACTGGGTGAAAACAAGAACTGACCTATTTTTATCTAGTGAACTGACTACAGATGAATACTTCATTCCCCAGAAACAAGTGAATTTCCCAGGCCAAATGTGATGTGTGACATGGGGAAGGATGCAGTTTCCCCCCCCGAAGTGTAAAACTTGGTTATCTTCTCTGACTGCATGTAGCTGACTTGGTGTTTGCAAACATGTAAAGGCATTTATCTATCTTTGAAATTCGGACCCAGGGCCAAACTGAGCAGACTTGGACTGGCTTAGCTCAGCTCTAAATTGGCCTGCACTGCTTAATGTGACAAATATCCATGTTGGCAAGCTCTGTGCATGGTGCCTACATGTTGTGTTGGGTTGTGAGCTAATGGCCATGAACGAATATAAAATGAGACTGGATATTTCTGCTAGGTAACATGATGGTGTAGAATAAGAAAGTAGCAAGACAGTGACTGGTAAAAGCATGTAGTTAATCTGTAGTAACATCAGGGTAATCAAGCCTCATGTGTCAGAGTATCATCTAATCACAGGGGCCAGGAGGAAAATTTACTTTCAGAGCCTACATTGCAGTTCCAACTGATTTTTTCTTGGCCTTTTGGGCACCATCAGACCTTGCCCCTCCCCAGAGTGCACTGCAGCCTGTACGGGTCAGTGCTCAGCTCTGTAATGCTCCTTGGTTTTGATGCATCTCCATCGAGACCTTGGTGAGGGCCTGACTTTTTCTGACAGGGATCTGTAGGATCAGAGCAGATCTCTTATTTTGGGAGTAGACTCATCCTTGTTCCCCCCACAGGCTGGAAGGAGAACTGATCCAGGTAAGTCTTCCACTGGGGTCTTTCCAGCCCCATTTTAGCAAAATTTCCTCCTCCAGATCGTGAGGACATTTCAAGGCAGGTGTCTCTCTCTCTATTCCCCAAGTGTGGGCTGCGAGCGAGCAGGCTGTGGTGCCGCTTGGTGATGGATGAGCGAGCGCTACTGATGCAGTATTTCCCATTATCACGTCAATACCCCGCATTATAAATTGCATTCGTACCGCCGTGACGGTGGCTGCGATCATCTCTCACAGCTCTGCTCGTGCTCACACCCGGGGCTTGCTTTTGCCTTGCGAAACGCTGCCTTTCGCGTTGCAGGGACCTGACACGTTGCCAGCCCGGGGGCTGCACTCCGGCTGCCTCCCCTTTGTGCCGAAGGGCTCGGCTCAGTCACCGGCTTGGAATGGCTCATGTCCAAGGACTTTGCATTAAAATTGTCCCTGGATTTCCTTTAACCATATAGGAGAAGCAAAGCAGCAAAACAGCACAGAGTCCAGAGCTCATTTCTAGCACTGCCCTGCAGCACAACCTCTCCTCATCCTCTCCCGTGCCCACGTAAGTCTGCCCAGTGGTCTGCTACATCCCGGTACCTATAATACTTCAGTGCTGCTGGGCTTTTTCAGCAACAAGGGTGTGAGCAATTGGCTAAATCAGAGCTTTATTCAGCCACAGGCTTACATTTCTGTGAGCTGTTCTGACCTTGCAAGGGCTGAATTCTGGCTGCAAAGCAAAGCCACCGAAAGTTCTCCTAATGATATGGGGGAAAAGGAAGCATGACAAGCTACTGAGGCTTTGTCCATATTTCTGAGTTTTCTGGATTCCTGGGGAACATGAGGATGAGCAAGGGGGAATGTGGCTTTCCTTTTTTGCTACTTTATCTATTTATTAAACTTCTTCCATCTGTTTCTTTCTTTAAAAGAAAAGAAGCAAATGAGAGGTGCTAGAATGCATCTCAAGCACTGAAGTGCCCTATGCCAGGGAACAACCAACATATTTATTACTTGCCTGGGTATTCAAGTTTTATGAGCACACAGGTATTTTCTAGGCACTTACCAAAGCAAAATAACACAAAGGAATAGCAGGAAAAGCAAAGAGGAGGGGAGGCAGGGGAGAAGGGTATGGATTTCTTTCATGCCCTTCATCTGGGTCTTATAATGGTTCTTTGGTCAAGGAGAAACTGCCCCATATGGCTTGATTATATACCATCCTGCCCTTTGAAAAACAGGTCCACTAGTCAAGGTGATGTGATGTGTGGGAAGGTTTCCTGGCACGGGAGACGTTGCAACCCACAAGGTCCAGCTGGCCATCTGCTTTAACGTACCCCTCACCGCTGTTTGCTGGACACATGATAACCCAGGTCACTACAGACCTCCAGGATCGTGTTTTGATACTTTGGAATAAAAGCCCATGTCCAAAACCTATGTACAAGCACAGCTCTCCAGAGCCTGCTGCTTTAATAACCATCACTTGGGGTGGGGGAACCACAGCTTTAATTTCACATAGATTTTTGGGGTGGCCAATGAACCCTACTACTGTTTTTTCTGTTCTGTGAGACACAATCAAAGGTCCAAGGACATTTCTTTAATTGCTTTATTCCACTGTGGGTGAGGTATTTACTGTTAATTCTTTATCCCGTTTGTGCCTCATTATGCTCAGATTAACTCTTTGGTGGATCATAGATTAACTCTTTGCTGGATCATTAGGAAATCATACAGCAAAGCAGACAATCTGGAAAAAATTTAGAGATATACAAAATGGGAGGGATTCTGACTGTGAGCATTTCTTGGCTAAATTCTAGGGTGAGGAGATGAAGGGTTTGAATGGTCATTTATTGGCAGCCTTTCCTAATGTGTATTGCAGCTTGGCAGACGTAAACACTAGGATTTGGAATCACTGGATATATAAAAACTATCATATTTCATCTAGATCTCTTTTTCACATATCACCTTTCCCAAGTTTTGGAGTGGGATTCCCGTGGATGGAGAGGAAGGTTGGAGTTTGGACTGACAAATTAAATGGGCCAAGATGAGACAACCCAGGTGGATAGTGGAAATTAGGTCTTCTGGGAACCAGCTGTATCCTACACCTAGAAGTGAGTGTGCCTGACAAAATATTACTATTACAGCTGTTTCCTGTGTGTTTGCTATGTAATGTCTTATATCCATTTCATTCCTTCAATCACTACAATGTTTTTGTGCTCTTTCCTTAGATTTTGGAAATCTAACTTCCAGTAATTCAGCTGACAGCTGTCTTTCTCAAGGGAGATACATGGAGTTCCTTGTCCATCACTGTTTTCATTTAATTAATTTTAAAAACTAGACCTGACTATCTCGGGGCATACAGCAGACATTTGCAAGATTTTTTTTTATTAGACCAAAGTTAAACTCTGTCTTCTTATTTTATTTTTTTCTTTTTAGAAATGAAATAGCAGAATGTTAACATGGGTGAGATGAAAAGCAGAGAGCAGGAAGATGAGACCAGAAATAGCTAATTGCCCTCCAGTTTAAGTATTCATTGAGGATGTGCCCAGCCACAGATAATTGGCTATATTGGGTGAATATAGCTCTGGATCCTGAACATGAAGATATGAAAGTTCCTGATCAAAGTTGCATCAAGACCTTTCTATGAAAAGTGTTTATTTTGAAATAGTGCTGTTTTCCAATGAATAACAATGTTGCTGAAAACGTCCTGGGCAGGTCTATTGGAATATTTGCAGTGAAGTCCCCAGAGCATGTATATTAATCCAGGTAGCATGTTCATTTTTATCAGGTTTATTTTCCCTAGAGGGTGAGCCAAAGAGCTTCCAATTTACCTAGGTCATTAGTGATTTATATGATAATTGGATCTAAGTTGATTTTAACTATTTACTTTAAATCTCAGGGGATTCATATTCTTAGACATTTTAATGCCATTGGAAATTTTACTGATTAAGCAAGGCCGAGTATATGTACTTAATTAGTCCTGAAACCAATTAGTGCTTTGTCGGTCAAATTAATCTTGTATCTCGACCTTTCAATGAATTCTAATAATTTGGGTATTGACCTTTGTGGGCTTGAGAGTGGAGTCAGACCATTGGCTATATCCAGCCTGGGGGATGACACGTCCACCCTGGCTGGGAGTATGCCATGGCTTTGTCTTCCATTGTGCCTTCTATAACAAAATGGTCTGAAATACAGTCATGGGTGATCATCTCAAAGGAAGAGCTCATGTGGAGCTGATGGTGAAGCAATGGGCAGGTCATGGTCTCCTGAAGGCAGGAAGACAATAATCCCAGAAAACTACCAAAAGGTCTTCCTGCCCTAGGGTCTCCAGCTGGTCTGGGCTCGCCATGGCCAGAGCTGGTTGTCGCTGTGGTCACCAGGGTCTGGTGGCCAAGGGCCTCCTGCCCGCCCGGCCTGAGCTCAGCCCCGGGAGCACCCGCAGGGCCAAGGGCTGCCCCCGGGCAGTCCCTGCCTGGCAAACAACAGCCCTGTGCGACCCGCGCTGGGCGCTGGGCAACTCTCCCGCTGGAGCTGGGGCCGGGCAGAAGGGAGCTGGCGGTGGGGAGAGGAGGGGTAAAGCCAGCTGCAGGGGGGACCCACGACTGGGGAGGAGGAAACCCCACCGTGGACATCACACTCCTCCCAGTGAAGACCTCAGGGTGGTGACGACTCTCAGTGACGACCCCACCTTCTGCTGGAGGAAGACTGGTGCCTTCAGCCATAGGGTCTGGAGGGACGCTGGCAGGGTGAGCATCACACGTGCACTAACAATACATTATTGGCTTCCTAAATTTGGTGTCTTCCATTTTGCCCGTAACAGGATTTTGAGCGTAACACCAGAACTATCAGGGAAGGGGATCTATGACTTGTGCAATTAGCAGATTGTGTATCTAGATTGTGTTTAGCAGTCTGAAGCTTGAGAGCTGCTAAAGTTTTGAAGCTGTTCTTTATAACCTTTGGTTTGAGGATTTTTTTTTTTTTCCTTCCCAGATCTCAGTTCAAAATTCAATCCCAGCTGTGCATTTAGCATGTTTTAGTTTGTTCTTGGTTACCTCTGTATCTCTGTCTGAGGTGCACTTCCTAGTGTTTCTTCTGGGCCTCTAAGGTACATATTCTTAAGCAGACCTAGCAACTAAGTAACCTAGTATTCAAAGCAAACCTAGTAACTGTGGCTCTGCTTTGTATAATCTTGGGGGAAAAAAAAGACCAGAAGAGTTTCTCAGCATTTTTGTGTCATTTTTCTATTGATGCTATGTGTGATGGGTACTTTGTCAGATTCTCATTTCTGCCTATACCTAGGAGCTTGTCTGCCCTGTCCTATGGCCTCTCTCAACAGCCTCATTTAAAGCAGAGCTTAGCAAATTCTGCTTTTCCTTCTTGTAGGCTATTCGTTTCATGCTTCCTTTGTGTGAAGATTTTAGGTTTGCTGGGGCCAATTTCTTCACATGGTCTTTGTCAATTTTTTAAAAAATTTTCTAGTGAAAATGTTATATCATTTTGCTTCAGTCCTTCTTTCCTTCCTTCACAGTGCTTTGTAATCCTGTCCTGATACATGTTTTCACCTTTTCTTACCCTAGTGCAGTTGACAGGGCTTGTGTTCCCTCTCTCATAAATGGCCTCCAACTGATCATTGCCGAAAGCTGCAAAGGTGGAGCCCCCAGGAGCAACTTGTGAAGTTTCCATGCCAGCATAGGAGTGTCAGCTTCCAGCTGGGAGAAGCTGGTATTGACTTTCTTGCCATCTGAATGGGGCTGCACCCATTTAGAAAATGATTTGAAAACTCAGTTGGTTGACAGCATGCTGAAAAACCACTCTCCATCTCCATGAAGAGCATGTGGCAAGGAAAAACAAAGGCTATAATTGCAGAAAATAGTAAATCTCTATAGCTAGTGGACTTGGAGCTGGGGTGATATTACGTGTCTGTTGCTGGAGGGTCTGCACAGACCTGTTGGGTGGAGGTTTCACACCAACCTGATGCTTACCATCGCAAATCCATCCCAGGATGGAGTCCCCTTCTATGATTCATGAACTGGAGAGTTCAGTATCGGCTTTGCTCTATGGACTAGAAATGTTCCCATCCAGCCCTGTCCCAATGTGAGTCAATTGGATGAGTTTCCTATCCCATGGTTACGCCAGCTTTTTGCCTTAAAGCTACTGAATTTTTTCCCTCCATTTTAACGGATTATTTAACTTGTCACTGTTCCAGGAGACACAATTAATAGTACTGGAAATATTGACTGCAATGGAAAAGCAAAGCCCTCAGTCTTCATAAGAGAGGTCTGCTGCTGAGACAGGGACAAGAGGAGGAGTCTGGGTGTCTGGGACATCCAAGAGATGGAGAGGGCAAGAGCTGGAGAAGGTGTGGGATTTGGTGTCTCTTTAGGACTACATCCACATCTAAATCCACAGATGAGAAGAGAGGAAAGGAGGCAGGGAAGGCAGGGGACAGGCTGGGAGGTTGGTGGGGATGAGGTTGTGTGGGAGGAATAAATGGAGGGACAGCAGTGAGGCCGATGTCCTTAGAGATGATGAGGAAGGTGCAGATGCAGGGTCTAGGTTTATCCTGGGAGGGGGAGGAGGCTGTGCTGGGGAGAGCTGTGGTGTGATGATGGAGAAGATACGCCGTAGAAACAGCTTCCTTGCTGCTGTTTCTTCCAGATCCCTGGATCTGAAATGCTGGACAGTCCATTGTTGGATTTTAGGCTCAGTGTAGCAAAATGGGCTCCAGCCATATTGTATTGCCCAGCCTTTGATCCTCCTACTGCTATGGACACTTCCAATGGAGATCCACCACAGCGGCGCACAACCCTGCATAACCCAGGAATAGACAGAGTCCGTCATTTTGCCAAGGGTCAGAGAGGAAGTCTGCGACGGAGCCAAGAATAGAGCCCGGATCCGCTCAGCTCCCGGTCGCGTGCCTTCTCCACTCTCCTATTCTTCCTCCAGGCGAGCGGCAAGACAAATAGTCGAACACATCAAATCCGCTGAGATCAGGAGCTGAGTCAAAGGTCAGCGCTTGGGCACAAAGATGCTTCTATTTACAAGCCACTAATCTGGGCTGCTGCTGAGCATGAAAGTTGGTTTCACCCTACAGACAAGGTCTGGGGTGGGAGGTCACGGCAGTTCAATGATTAGCTGCCTTGGGAAAAGGAAACTTAGAGAGATAGGAGTGTTCACTGTTGAACGAGAGGAGACTGGCCAAGTTACAACTATATTGACGGGGCAGCGTATCCCACTGCCTCGCATGGCAGGCAAGGCAATAGGCACGGCTGCTAACCAGGCTGACAAGACAACAACAAATGGTAAAAAAACCCCGCAGGGAGTGTAGGCACGATGGTCCCCTCGCAGCTGGACAACCTATGCCCGGCACTGTGGCAATAGGAGCGGAGCAGGCTCAGGCTCTGCAGCACAACCCATGTGTTCAACCTGCCCAAGTGCAGCACTCGTCTACCGGCCCCAACTCTCGGAGACTTGGGGATGGAAATCACGTTGCCAAAAAGCAAAACTGTTTTGCAGAGCTGTAAAGTGTAAATGAATCAAAGCAGTCGGAGCCCTCCTGCTAACTGTAATGAAACATGCGCCTCGCCAAAAGCGGCGATTCAGTGGCTTTACTGCGGTGCAGAGCTTCCTGCCTTCTGGCTGGAGAGCGAGAGCTCAGTGGAGTTCATGAGCCAAGAGGGGCACTGCCGCTAATGCAGAGCTAGTGGAGCAGGGCTATGTTTGCTGTTATTCAAGTGTACACAGCTTTTGACACCCCATTTGCAAGGAGAGCGCAAGATTTTTTTCTTTCTGGCTAATGTGGAAGGCAGGGATCTGTTAAATGAAGGTTCAAGCCTCTGTTCTGACACTGGCTCCCGGTGTAACCTTGCATCATCTGAGCAATGCAGGCATTGCACTAGCCAGCATCCGGGGCACGCGTGCACCTCCACACCTCAAGTTTTCACCATGTAGCTCTCTATACATCCATCCTCTATTTGAGGTCACAGAGACAGTGGTGATAATTCCCTTGGCATTTCTATGGGGTCCACTGAGACATGGATGTACTACTGTTAGTTCGGCAGAAAAATCTGAAGCCTGGGTAGGCCCTATAGATATTGCTCAAAATGCAAATAATAAGAGGCAGGAAAGCTTCCAGCAGCCCTGGCTGGAGCATCCTGCCAGTGATAGACATGCTCCCAGCAGTGGTGGAGATTTTAATAAATCTGTTTCTGGGCATAGGCATGCAATACATCAACTCTGCTCCATTTTGATTCCTGTCATTTTCAGTACCAGGTTTGAAGGACTTTGCCAGGTTACGGGCACATGGAGGAACCAAGTGGTCTAATTGTCATTGCTGCTGTCAGCTCCAGCACTATCGCCCGCCCTAGCCCTTCTTCTGCGACTCGAGGTCTTTTGTCTTTCAGGAGGTGCATACAATTGTCATTCTGACCAGAGGAGATTTTAGAGAGTCCCTGTCACTAGTATAGTCATTTTTCGAAGGTGAAGGGGACAGCAGCCTGTTTTAGATCCACCAGAGGGAAAGGTAGGGACGAAGGACAGGGGAAGGACACAGCGTTGCAGAATAGCAACAGATCACAGTACTCCATCGGCAATGAGGTTTAACTCGGAGCCTCTCCGTAGCATCTTTCCAGTTAGCCCCATGCACTGGTGCAGGGCTGCTAGCTGGCCTTCACACTGCTTTTTTTTTCCATCCTGGCATGCTACATCTATAAAGGGCTTTGCGAGGGTCCTTACAGGCCTGGGCAAGGGGACTGCCTACAGCAGCGTGGCTTTTTGAGCCCCTCTGCACCATTTGGAGCCCTTTGCTCACCATGCACAGAATGACCCGGAGCTCCAAGTCGTGCCCTCAGACTTTAGTATTTGTTGCCTGCTGAGGCTTAGCTAGCTTCTACCGCTGAATGGCCTTAAAACACACACAGTAAATTAATGCATGGCACGTCCTATTCTGCCCCTAATACTCATCCCCACTGTGTGGATCAGGAGAAGAGGGAACCTGCCCAAGGCCAGAAGTCTCCGCGAGGAAACGGTGTCACTCAGCAGCGCACCTTTTCTTCCTTCCGTTTCTGCAGTCCTCAGCTCCTTCCTGACCTAATCTCATATTCATTTGAATCTGCTGCTGTCTCATCCTGCACGAGGCTTTGAACTCCCCAGTAGAGGACAGAAACTAGAATTTGGCCTGGTCAGGGGCTTCTGTAACCAAACAGTGACCCCGCCTCAGGACAAGTCTTTCACGGGCTTGGCATCAGCGTAGAAACAGCTGAGCTTGTTTTCAGACTCGGCGACAGAGGAGTGCAGACCGGTTGGCCAAGGAGCCAGCTGCACCATCAACGAAAGCTACAGGTGGAAGCATGTGTTAGATTTATGCTTGCAGACTGTGCCTATTATCGGTCAGTACGAAAGGAGCCAAATTACAAAACACAGCCTGCGAATACATTATCCAGCACGCCGTCTCTTGTCGGCTGTCCAGCTGGAGGGGATCTGTCTGCGGAGTGCTCAGGTTTAATTCACTCCTGAGTCCGGATATATTATGCGCTCCTGCACGTCGGTTGCCATTAGTAGCTCTGCTCTAGGATGTCTGAGAGCTGTCCTCTATTGTATGGAGGAAACTATACGATGAGATCTATAGCTGCCGCTTCAGCGAGGGTAATTCATAAGGGCTTGCCTGGTGGAGCTGGGAGGTAATGCTGTTAAAATGTGACTCTTCCTGCAAAAAGCAGCCCTTTAATGACTCTCAAATGCAGCTTATACAACAACCACACCACTTACATCCTCTCCAAAGATCCGGGCTCTGCTAAATGGATTAACTGCTTAGTGAACTCCCCCAATGTGGTAGCCAAGCACTGACCTTATAATGGACCAATTAAAAGGTCATTGTTACTTATGGTTGCTGCTTCCTTACGTGAGAGCTTCCACACTCCCATCCGGCACTCCAGGCCACTGAAGGCAAATATTGTCATTTAATGTGTTAATAATGCAGTAATAAGTTATTCTTTTGAATTCCTCTCTCCACTTGCTGGAAGGCACTGAAGAGTTAATACGAGCGATACTTCCAAAGCCTGGAAGCACAGACAGCAATAAAACCTCGTTGTCAAGCTTTTCTCACTAACCATACTTTTTCCTTGCTGGGAGATGCCTCGTCACCTGGTCCAGTGCTGAGCAAAGCTATGCAAACCTCTGGTGCTCACCATGGTGGGTGTCTCCCTTTGGACTGGCAGCTAGCAAAGATGTTTCCTGTGGTTCCTGAACGGCGTGGAGCCAACAAACTATGCCAGGCCTTCCCCACGGAGGCTACCGTGCCCTGGTCCTGACCCGTCTCGCAATGGGAAGACTCCTCAGACCTCAGATGTGCTGTTTCCTGAAATCCGTGGTTAGATCTTGATATCTACTGGCAGGAGAGCCCAAGGCATTTTGATATGTTACCGCATTTTCTACCAAGCCACCCAGATGGCTGATTTCAGGGACGCCTGTTTTCCTCCAGGCTGCTGTAAGAAACCCTGCTGAGGATGAGCGATGAAACCTTTCCTGTATGGGGAGGACTCTCCCATCCTCCTTTCCGCAGCAATCAAAGGGAGGGTTAATTCCTGGAAGAAGCACTGCAATCCTTCTGCTGTCACCTGGCTGTCCGGTCCCTAACCTTGAATGATGCATGCTGGTGTCCCCGGGGGCCTCCTCTGATTGATTGATGCCTATCTAAGTTGGAGGATGAGAGAGGATATTTACTACACAGCAGAGAGCCCTTCAGAAAGATGTTTTATTAAGGTGGCTTACAAAACAGGAAACGCAATAAAGCACAGAGAGACAAACTAAGAGAGGTAAATATACCATGCCGCCCATCGGGCAGCCTAACAGCTATAATATACAGGCCTGTGCACTCACGTAGGTCACTCTTTGGCCATCACCTGAAGAAAGGAATAGCTTCTGTTTTCCAGCTGATATATTGACCCAATAAAAGGTATTATTACATTGCCTATCACTGCTGACTACGGGAGAGCATTTTGAAGAGAGTGATAGCTCCCTTTGGAGAGTCGCAGAGCAGGAATAAGTGTGTACGTATGTGAGCGTGTCAGCGAGAGAAAGAGAGAGATGCCTCTGTCTGGAGAGAACAGGGCTCTCCAAAGATGATCGACTGGTTTGATTTGATTGCAGCGCAACAGGAGCAGCTCCTCTTCTCTGTGATGGATTGGGGGGGGGGGGAGGGTAACAAGGCCCTTTGCTTTTTTAATTGAGGTGCAATCTATTAAAAGCAGAGCAAGTTTAAATCCCGAGAATGGATGTTCACGGCTACTGGGGGCTTGGTTTGGCGAGGCAGCTGTGAGGCTGTTTGCATCTGCAAATTTACTCTGCAATAGATCCGGGGAGGGCCGTTAGGTCAAAAATACGTTCATTGCCAGTCACAGAGATGCAGCCGTGTGCACGCACACACGTGGCCGTGTTCATACATGCATGCACATGCAGGCTTGTGCTCTTGCTCACCTTTCGCTGCACCACATACACTTCTTCCACAGCAATGAGAAAGCAGGGGATTTAAGAGCTTCTGAGATTACGCCTGGGTTTTGCTGTTTGTTTGATCCAGTGACTCTTTATGTGAAATGCATGAGCAGCCCAGAACCCTGCACAACTCCTATCCCGCCCTTGAGATACTCTGCGCATCAGGCTGCAGCATCAGCCTCCTTCCTTTCCTGCTGATCCCACGACTCTTGGTGTCGGGGCCTGGCACCCACTGTGGGGTGGAAAGTGATTTCCCCTCTTGCCCAGCATACAAGGTGATGGTTAAAGCCTTCGGTCAGGAGGGTGGAGGAGAGAAGAGTCTCCATGTCTGCTGGGCATGAGGTGCTGACCGTGTCCTCCATCTGCAGGGCTCCATGCTCTGGTCCACGGGGCTGTGGGTGCTTTCCCACATGACTGCTGTTACACGTGGTCTCCTCTGCGCCCTTAGCATAGAGATCCAAGTGGCCCAACGGCCCACTGCTGCACAGCGTTGCTCCCAACGTTTGTTCGTTACCTGTAATTATGCACAACAAGGTCCCAAATGACGTAAGAGCACAGACCTAGGATTGCTCTTGACAGCATAATCCTCTCTGCCTCCTCTCCAGTGACAAGGGCCACAGGACGCGTTTTGAGGCACGCCCCAAGGGGATCAGCTGGACGTGGCTTTGTTCCCTCTGCTGGAGGTGTACGGATTACACGGAGGCCGATTAGTCAGTGCTGATTATCTCATTCACCAAAATGTTCCTTTTGAAACTTCAAATGGCGCTTCTGAGCTTTGTGATGCAAGGAAGAGTCACAGCTAGACAGAGAGGGATGCTAAGCAATTCAATTCAGAGCTTTTGTGGCCAAAAGCACTGGAAATGCTATGGTAATTATAAAGCTTGCTGCATATTTCCAACGCTTTGTGCCTGCAAGACTTGAAAACAGCCCTTCCCCCTTTTTATTATGTTTTATTTTTTTATGAGAGTTTATATATATATATATATATTTTATATATATGTGTGTGTATATACATACCATACATACATATATAAAAATATATATAATATACATGCAGACATATGCACAACAAAAGGAGCTAAAAGCATCTTTAAATTCCAAATGGATTTTTCCTTCCTATAAATCATGGAGTAAATTTGCTATAAAAGGCCAAAACAATCTCCCCCTCCCCACCTAGCCACATTGGTGGCTGGAGGGAGAAGCAGGCCAGGGTGTACAGTTTGCACTGATCAGCCAGGACTGTGACCAACCACTGTGACCCCAAAATGCTTGCAGCTGAGGTTAGAGCTGGTTCAGCAGCAGCCTAGGATAATTCTGGTCAAGATGCTGGCCATAACCTAGAGATAAAGAAGAATAGGAGAAGGGCTGGCAGGGAGGAAGAGTTAATGGAAGAGTTTCTGGTGTCTGAGCTCTGGATGAAGGCTCCTGGTGGTTTTTAGCTACCCCAGACATGGGGTAGCTCATGTTGCTGTGTATAAAAGGGATTGCTAAGTGCATGCTACAAATCCACAGCCTGTGCTCAGAGACTGCTGCCCTTCTCCCCTCACATGCTTAGGCACCCTGGGAAGTCCTTCTTCCTTCCTCCTCCCCCTTATTTTTCACTCTTACCCATTCTCACCCAGCTTTCTCCATCCTGCTCTGTCACTCCTCTAATGAAATTCTCTTCCATCCTTCTCCCATGGAAGCTGGGTGGAGCGGGACACGTGCCCCGTTCAGTGTTGGACCAGGGCACGGTGGGTTGAGCTGGGGTAGAAGACAAGCCGGCGAAGCACTAGTGCCCATGCAGCATCCCTGTGCAAATGTCCTGCTGTGAAACCAGCTTCTTGCCTGTCCTGACTCTGGCCTACAGGAGCCAAACTCTGCTTCGGCAGTGTCCTTCCAGATGCCTCTCCGGCTGAGAGTCCTCCAGCATTTACCTGTTAGGATGGGAAACACAATGAACTATTGAAGGTCTTTTGCTTTTTGCCAGCATTGGGGTTTTCCTTCTTCCCTCTATGCATTGGATGTGGAAGGATGGAAGCTGTTTGTAGCTAGAATGTCAAGATATTTGTCACACTCCTGTTGAGCATGTTGGGCTGTGTTATACAGCCAGGAACAAACAAGTCCTTTAGGGACATGGCCACATGATGGGCACCGGGATACCTAAGCCAATGCTCTTCATGCAGAGACTGAAAAATGTGGTGTCCCCTGCCACGAGTGAGCTGCACAAGCCCAGGGTATTATAACGGGATTTTCTGGGCTAAGACAGAGCTGGTCTGATGAGGGAAGCTGGTGTGGTACTCTGCACTGTTGGACTTCTAGTTCATCACTTTCCCAGCTCACTGTTTTCACCTCAGTCTGTGCCCCTGTGTAGCACAAACCCGCCCTGAGTCTTCTGAGGGCTCTGTTACCTCTGCAAAGGGAAGAATTTCAGGGCGCAGCCTTTCTTCCACCCCTAATCTCCAAATTTCATGCAGACCACCAAAGTGCGATCCTGCTTGCTGATGGATCTTGCTCTGGAGTCCTCGGAGGCCCAGGTTCATGCCTGTTTGCTGGATGGGCTGAGGGCTGCTGTGTGATATGTGCACCATAGTTTTGACACTCGGGGCTGTATGAAGGGAGATTCCTTTTGTTCAAGCAATCCGTGACTTTCCACAAGAGCAAAAAAGATCTGTTTCCATGCCCACAGCCTCATGAGTATTCATGAGGGCAGCTGGGCTCTTCTGCATGGCTATGGATTATGAACTGGAAATGAAGGACTCGTATCCTATGCCAAGACCCCTGGAACAGTTCGGGCTTGCAGGTTTTCCCTCTGTTTTGCTTTTCCTCCTCCTCTCTTTGCTTCTGAGCTGATTCAAATAGCTCTGTTCCTGGTCTGACTTTCCTCTCCGTGCAAAACTTTCTCCGACCCGGGCCAGCTGGCACGGAGCCCACCTCCCCAGCTGCCAGCGGTCCGAGCGGTTGGACGCCACGCCGAAAACTGCTGCCGTTTCAGTCTGTGTGAGTGCAGCCTGCAGGTGCTGGGGAGATTCTGACAGGGAGCGCAGAGAGGAGCCTTAAACCCTGCCCAGCTCGTCCTCTGCCACCTTGCCTCCCTGCAAAGTTCACCCTTGCCCAGATTCCCCGGAGACAGAGAGGGCAAGACTTATTTAAAAGACAGATTTGTGAACTGGTAGACCTCTGAGAGCAGGCTGAAATGAACTCAGCAGTTCAAGGGGTGCAATCAAGAAGCAACCGGGACATCTCAAAAATTGCTGCTGGCAATTTCAGAGCTGTTTGGTGGGGAATACAAGATATTGAGCAGATCTGGGCCGTGACCAGGAATGTCTGTAAGAAAGATGCTGAACCAGGTGGGATTTGACCCAGGGAAGAGGCACAGCAGAAATGGCAGGGCAGTTTGGGGGAGGATACATTGGCTGGAAATGAATCACAAGTTAGTTTTGCTTGCGGTGGCGTTTGTGAGTGCAATGCCCCAGCAAAGGGGAGGGTCTGGGGATCAGGAAGGTGGAGTTACCTCTGCCCATATTTTGTGCAGCTGAACTGAGAACCGCACTCTCCTGTAGAAATTCTTCCACTAAACAGACCAGTGGGCTGGGAGGGACTCAGGAAACTGCAGGTCAATTTTTGGTTATCCATGGATTTCCTATGGGTCACCCTGAGCAAGGGCTGTAGAGGCAGGGGCTAGAATTAACAGGGAAAACAGTATTTCGATGGCTATGGGGCAGGAAAATAAATTGATGGAAAGCAAAATGAAAGGTACCACTGCAGAGTGCTGGAGTGCTTTCAAGTAGAAATGGTGCAAGCACGCTACTAATTTGAGCTGTCTCACCAGTGCGGGGTCCATTGGAAGATCACCTGCAAGACCTTCTGGGGCGATATATAATGAGCAGTGTTGGCCGCGGACAAAAGAGGCTGCGTGGTGGGGCTTGGATGCTATGGAAACTCCCCAAGTCTTGCTGTCCAAGTCATTCGGCGGCGTTAGCGGCTCCTTCCCTGCTCAGAGACAGCACAGAGCCAAAGCACTGTCGCTGTGCTGCTGCAGCCGTCGTCTTTCCGACGGTGCAAAATGCCAGGGGCCCAACTGTGTGCAGTTATTACAGAACCCCATGGTACTTTCTGCAAAAGGAAACTTTGGGCTTTCATCTTGGCTGACTTTCCTTACCAGGAATAATTTTTCTTACAGGACCCCCTCCCCCCCCATTCTCCTCCAAAGTGTCATTTGGAGGTGGCATTTGCTCTTAAACTTCTGCCACATTGTACCCCCAAGGAAGCCATCTCAGTAATGACTGATTGTTCCCATAAGTACTCTGAAGTGTTTTAAAAACCTCCCCTAAGTGCTAGATTTACCTTAAGGCACCCCATGTTTCCCCCCAACAGATTAGAGATTCTTTTCTTTCCCTTCTAGTTCCCCAACAATTAAAATATTGTCCTGTACTTTTTTGCCCATAATGCCCAGCATGATTAAAAAGCCATTTTTTTCTCTAGTGGCTTGATGATTTATAGACAATGAGATTTTATCAGTAGAGCACCACATTAAGAAAATGCTTGTTAATTATCTTCTGGTTAATATGATAATTTAGCAAAAAACAACACCTATTAAGAGCTTCTCATTAGGTGAAATGCTTCTCATTTTTAACACACAAAGTGTCCAAGTTAATGAGGTTCACCTTCGATTTGTAGCTTGTTCAGAGATTAAAAGCTCCCTCCATTTATAACTCTTCACATCGTTCCATTTGTAAAAGCCGACACAAGCCAAGCCTGAATACCTAACTGCTGCACTCTCTCTTCAAAGGCTAGATGACAAAAACCCATCTCCCGTCATGAAAGTCTTTCGAGCCCAGTGTACCTCTCCGTCAGTCCCCTGCTGTTTCTATTTTTACAGAGTTGGCACTGCTGCGGTGGAAGTTAGACAGAACCAGAGGCGAACCAGATGCACATGGTGTTAAGGACAATTTGAGGACTACGCTGCCAGCTCTGTGTCACCGAGACCAAACTCTGATCCCACTGACATCAGTGCAAACATGACTAAGTCCACTGCACTTGGTGGAGTTCATCACTTCTGGAAAAATCAAACTTTGGCTACAGGGATTGGAAGTCCTTCCTTTCATTCTCTAAGAAAAGGCTTTATTTTTTGAAAATCTGGTATACGCCAACAGGGTTATTTCAGAAGGAGGGTTCTTGTTTTCTGGAAAGCTGGCCCTTTCATGAGGTGCCTCACGTGACAGTCCTGTTTGCAGGTCTCAAGCCCTGCAGAACATCTTCAGAAGCAGCTTCATCCTTTTCTCCCCTTTCTGGGCACCACCTCCTGGACCTGGCAGAGCGACTGGCGCTGAAGCTTTTTGCTGCAGGACCACATTGTTTATGCTGAGGGTGTCTGAGAACCTCACACCTTCACAGCTGGAGATAGGAGGCAGCTGCCATTCTCTAGGAGTCATTTTGCAATTCTGAGGCACATCTTATCCATTTTTTCCAGCTGGTAAATGCTCTTAAACACCAGTAAATACTCGAAAAGCCAACCTCCATTTCTTCCTTTCTCATTTTGAAGCCAATAGCAAATTCCTGTGGGGGGGAAAAGTCCTCTGCATGTTAAAAGTCAGTATTGTCCATTGTGTGCATGTGAACAAACATTGGAAAGAAGGTTCAGGGAAAACATTCACGGTCACACTCCTCTTCCCCACTTAAGACTTCATATTGCTGCTGTTTTTATTTTCTTAACCCTTCCTACCTACCTTTGTCACCCACAATGAATATTCAGGGCAATTTTGTATGAACCAGCTGATCAAAAAGAAATTCCTTCATCTTCCCCTTTAGCATCTTTCCTTTTCATCCTTTAGCTATTCAGCCTTTGCCTCTACCCGAACAGATCAGCCAGTTTAATTTCATAGTGACCCATGGATTAAAGATTGTATCTAGCCTAAGAAATGACTGTGACAATCTGATCGTGAGAGCCTGTGTTTATCTCACTTGGCAAGTTCCAGCTTAGATAAGCTCTACGCTGAAATGAAGGGCTCTTTTTGTTTTGCTTTTTTTCTATCAGTCTTGCAAACTCATCCTGAAATCTGAGATGCAAGTTGGGTCCTCTCTCTCTTACAGCACGTCACTAGTAATAAAGGCTCAGCAGCCCAAATGAAGAACTTCTTGACAGCTCTGTAAAAAATACTGTCTTCAAATTACGCCTTTGGGGACCTGTCTCCCACCTCACTGCTGTCAAGAGGCTGGTGAAGGTGTAGCTGCCTGGAAATGAGTCAACAATCTGAGTGGGCCAATGAAAGGAATAAAATCCAGTACATGCTGTATTTGACTATTGCCAAGCCAGTGAGAAGGAAAAGAAAGAAGCGCTTCCTTTTGTCGCTGCAGTTAACAAATCTGTCTCTGAACACAGACAGCAGCTGCAGCACGAAGAAAGAGGGCACTTTACACATTGCCCTTTTTTAGGACAGATCTGCACTTTAAACACTTCAGTCACGCTGCTTTAATCAACTTCTGCAAAGCCTGAGTAATCACAGTCTTCTCATGCCATCCTTGTAAGTGAGCCCCTCTAGGCTGCGCGGTCATGTAAATAAATAATTACATCCAGAATTCTACATTAAAAGGACATTAAGGCTACAAAGATGAGCTCTCAAAAGTTTGAAAGGGGCAGGATGTTGGTCGCTGGTGCCCACATGGGTGCATGTGTCATGATAAAGGCTCTAATTGCACAATGGCAGGGGACAGGGACCTGTCTTGTAGGCTGCATCTCATGAAATGCTCCCATGGTCTGGTGGATCGCCTTTCCCATAAATCCAGCCAGTTACACTCTTGGTACTTGTTTCTCTGGCGTCACGTTACATTGAATATGCTAATGAATGTAATTTAATGTTTGCATTTTAGACAGAGAGTGTGTGAAGCTCTTTTGAGGGAGCAGGAAATGTATGGCTTACAGCTAAACCGCCTGCAAAGTAGAGCTGCTTTGGTAGCAATTCATTCATAAAGCTCAGATATTTTAAAAAAGGGTGATGAATGCAGACATGCATACCTTATGGATGGGGTGTGGGTAAGTCGAATTATTGCTCTGTGCCAATAGGGCACACATGCAGCAAAGAGCCTCCTGAGAAGAGACAGCAAAATCCCTGGGGATAAATATCTGCCCATGGCTGGTGAGCCTGTTCAGTGAAAACCTTGAATTACTTCTCTGCTAAAGCCACAGCTCGAGGAGATGACCTTGAGCTACCTCATCTAATTTCAAAGCCAGATCTAACTTGCAGTTGGCCTTGCTTTGAGTGGCGGATTGGACCAGAGACCTCCTGAGATTCCTTCCAACCTCTCTTGCTCTGTGATATTATACTTTTTTTTCTGTTGACTGTGTTGTGTTTTCTGCTAAAACTCTGAGGTACACCAAATTTCCAATTTCTTGGACTCATTAAGAGGAAGCAAAACTCTAATAATGACCCCATTTTCTCAGATGGGTCCCATGTGTTTTGCTGCAAGAAAGGGTATGCAAAGGGTGCAGTCTGCAGCAGGGCTCCCCGAGGCACGTGGCACGAGGTGGAAGCAATGAAGTGGGTGAGATATTGAAGGGAAGAAAGGCTGGTGCTGAGGTTTAGAAAGGAAAATGTAGAGCTGGTTTGGACCTTTGTCACAGAATGTTTTCCTGCCAGAAAAGCATGACTGGGCAGGAAGGCTTTTCAAGACTGGGATAGGATATTCAGTGATGGATAGCTGCTGATTTGGATGCTCATTTGAAGATAGGGAAACCCAGAATTTCAAAGGTGGGGGGTTGTCCTATCAATCTGCCTCTTAGCCCATGAATATTTTATTTCTTTTTTGCTAAAACCTGGAACAGTTTCAGGAGAACTTGTCTGATTCTGCTTGATTCAGAGCGGGGACTAAAACTTGGCCTAACTGCATGCCAGAAATACATCCTAACCACCACTCTACTCCCTTTTGCTCTCTTTTTCATCCATTGCAGAAGATTTCAGGTTCATAACTTTTATTTTTTTAATTGAAACCTTGATTATTCTTTTCTTCTCTGAAAGAGAAATCTTGTTTTGTGGTCAGATCTCTTTCAGCATTAGCCCAGGGAACTCAAACTCTACCACAGAAGTCCCTTGGTCATGCACACTGGATAAGTAATTTAGACTAAACTCTTCCTTGTTGACCATTCATTGAGACCAACCAGTGAACTGTGTAGAAATGTTCAATAGTTATAAACCACAACTAAAATGAATGGTACCTTAGAGACAGAACAAATAAATCCCTATAAAATGCTAACCTCTTTGAAAAATGGGTCATGGCAAGCTCAAATCGGACAATCAAAACGTATGTATGTTTTGGTATTTCTGTGTCTCATTTTCTACCATTTACCGTGAGGATTACAGTACAGCTTCATCTCTCAGGAGTGTTTTGAAGATAAATTCATTCATATTTGTGAAACTTCTGGTGTGGGGAATCAGCAGAAAAAAGGATCTGTAATTAACAATACTGTCTTCAGAGAAAGGCTCAAATATGGTGCAGAAAAGTAAGGGACGGGGTTATCTGCTGAATGGCAGGGAGAAACCTAGTGCCTGAGTCAATAAGCACTTTGTATCCTGTGAGCCAAGTTCTGGAGGCAAAACCTATGCAACCATGTAATTAAGATTATGACATAATGAGTATATATGAAAGGGGCTGAATTAAGGCAATTTTGACATTTTCTAGCTTTGATTTTACACCTTCAATGTTCTTTTGGTTTTTTTTCTTTTTTTTCTTTTAAGGAAAACAGTTACATTTCCATGAATTTCTCCTTCTCCCCACTCTCTGGGTTGTCACTAGGATTCACCTCTCAGACTTGTCCTGCAGAGCTCCTTCGCGTGTGCTAACCCTGTTGGGACGACAGTGTACTTGATGCATTGATCAGCATGCAAGGAGTATGAGGAGTCTCATTTCTGTCTGCTGACAGCAGAGGAAGTGTAAGACAGGAGCATCAGGCTGTGTCTATGCCAGTGAACGAGTGAGGGCCACGGCTTGGGCTGGAGCACCAACACGTGGGAATTGAAGCTATGAGCATGATTCTTGATGAGGTTTTGACCCAAGCCAGCTAGCACCGTCTCAAACAGTGCCTGGGCAGGGTCTGGGGTATAGCAAATTTCCATCCAGCTCCCCTCACTCCAGATCCTTCCATGCAACATCTCTACTTTTATCAAGCTCTTCTAACTGTCTCATGCCTTCATTACTCTTTATGCTCCTTCCTCAGTAACGCTATTTTCTCTTCGCTGCTAAACGACAGAATATTGAGGTTATGGAAAAAAAAAGGTTTCTCTGCTCCAAGTTCTAGGCCTAAATAAAAGGGGATCATTGCAACGAGAGTCCTGGGTTGTCCTCCCTGCAGTGGGCTGGCACATGTCCAAGCGCTCCTGGTTAGCCCAGCTGGTTTCCTGGGTCTGTGATGGGAAGGAGCATGGTCATTGCAAACAAGCTATTCAGGGGATTTAGCTGCCAACCACTAACAAGTCTTTCATGAGTAAGTGGAAAGCTGAAGCTTTTGGAAATTTTCAACTTAGCAAACATGGACACAACCCCCAGGGAAAGGGAAAGGGCATTCCCTAGACATCAGAATGACTCCATCTCCCTTTTCTAAGGCCAACCCCCCTATTCCAACCTCCCCAAAAGGGTTATAAGAGTATTTTTAACATTTTGTTCAATGCATTTTGCCTTAGAAAGAGTTGCACTCATTTCTTTTTGGAACGCCCGTTTCCTCCCCTCCTCCCACCTCCTTTGACAAATAATAATAAAAATAACTAACTAACCAGGCTGCAGCAGCACCCATCTTGGGAAGCATCAGCTGGGCCAATTAAAGTTTGGCAAAGTAATAAAGATCAGAAAATAGGGTGTAGCAGCCCGGGTCGCATGACAGCTTTAAGTAGCAGCTGAGAATGATGCTTGGCATCAGGAAAAGCTGAAGCAAATGAGACTGCCTTTAACTATCTTAATAGTCATTAGCTGAGCCTACAATTGCCCTTACCTGTATATAGTGTCTCCTATTGACCTCTGGCAGAGGCCTGACCCTCGGACATTACCTTACATCACCATATGATGGAGAAAGACAGTAAATGTTGATTCTGTCAGTATGACTAGATCATATTCCTTTGTATTACAAATTCAGCACCATTTAAAATGCACTTAGCTTGGAGATTATTCTTACCCAAATGCATCATTTCACACTTAGCCACATTAAATTTCATATTCTACCTCTGTGCCCGTTCACCTCCTCTATTAAGACTAGCCTGCAAAATGGTTACATCCTTCTGAGTCTTAACCACTGCCCTTATTTCATTATCTCTAGCAAATTCAATGATCTACCATGTCTGAATCATTAATAGAAACATTACAAGGTACCAGCCCAAATGAAGATCCTTGTGAGATTCGATTCTTTGCGAGCTCTGCAGAATGTACGTGCTTCAAAACCACTTTTGTACAAGGCCAGATACAAAATACGGAGGAAAACAAATACAGTCATGTCTGCATTATTTTCTGTCTACGCAGTTTGACAACGCTGCACAAGAGCCTCTTCCCTCGCTGCCGAAGGAAGCAGCTTCTCATCACAGAGTTTGCAGCCATGGATGGTTATTTCAACTAGAAGTTTTTACCCAATATATACCCAACATATAACCTTGACCAAAACTGTTATTAGTTTTAGAATGGTAATATTATGGTCTGTGGTTACAGGACCCAAACAAAATCAGCATGTGTTGTTTTAACTTCTATAAATCCAGAGTGAGAGGTCATCTGTCTCCCAAAGGGAGACACCACCGATCCCACTGTATTTGATAAGAAGAAGCTATCAGATCCATGCCTTAAGCTGAGCCAACTTTGCTAAGTCTTGAGCTAAATGTGTGACATGCTGCTGTTGTCTTGCCATATATCTGCAAAATATCTGCATTGCAGGCCAGTAACTGGGGAGGCGGTGGCATGTCCTTCGGGGTGGAAGGCACGATTCTCTGCAATGATTTTAGCAGCTGAGTAAGAATTGTTCTCCCTTGTGCAAATAACTCCAGACGAGTGCAGTACTGATACTGGTAATCTGGCACATTATTACCTGTACAGTTTTGATAAACTGAGAGAGAGAAACTTGTGCAGTAAACCAGACTATGACTAGGGAGGAAATAACACTTCAGGCTAAGTACCAAGGGTACCAATTCCTGATTATGAGGTTGCAGGACAGTGTCCAAGAAAATTGATACATACTCCAACACTTGGAGTATTTAATTTTATTCCCAAACAGACGACCCCATCATGCTGTGGGAGTCCGGATTCTGGGTGGAGACCATGGTAGTATTCTCAGCTCTGAAACTAATTTCCAGTAAGATCTTGGAAAGTCAGCTTACCTCCTTATGTCTCTAGTTCCCTTTACATATTGTCTTGACTATTTAAATTTTAAGCTCTGCAGAGCAAAGAAGATCTACTTAATCTGTGTTGTGTCTAGCATAAGAAGGCCTTTATTTTTGGCACTACTGAAATAAAAAATGTATTTTTAAAGACGCTACATGGTGCAGACCTGCCACAGGGAGACAAGCTGCCTGGCTGGGGAGATGATTCTGTGAATTCAATATAAACTTTGCCCTCGGGATCCTCTGTACATTGTTGCTAATGATCAGCGATTTTCCTGTTCATCTGGTATCGAAAGCAATAGGGAAATGCAATGAAGGGCCCAGCTGCATTCTGAGTGAGATGGAGATGCAGCTGGGATTGAGACGGGTTTCCCCGTGTCACTAGCATGTCACCCTATCTGCTCGCCCATCGCTGGGAAGCCTGACTGGTCGCGGCTCCTGTGGCAGCCTTCCTTTCTCGCTAATTAGTTCGGTAGATGTCCCCTAGCTGTTCGCTGGCTTGAATACTGAATGTGCAGACCTTGCTTGGGTCCTTCTCTGAAAGAGTCCCTCTGATGGCATCCCCTCCGGGAGGGGTGGTGAAACAGGGCTGGAAGAAAGGCTGCCCATCATCAGGAGAAAAGCCAGGCCCGAGGCTTGGTTTGACTTCAGGGCGAAGTGTATTTGCTGAGGTTTGAAGCTTCATCATTGATCAGCACCTAAAAGGATCTAAGAAACAAAGGCTTCCTTCCCTTTTAACTTCACTTGCAGAAAATTGTGTCACTTATTCCTGTGGGAGTCTGCTTCCTATGGAAAGGTTGATGTTCTGCGTGTTCTCACTTTGCACTGACCTTACAAGGTGGAGAACAACACTTTGTAGCATGGGAAGGAAGCACTTTAAAAGGAGAAAGATTTTGCTCTCCAGTCCCTTTCTCCACCTGAACTGAGAGGGAGGGCCAGAGCTGGTCTGAGATCGAGAGATTAGTTCTGTCTAAGCAACTCTGCTAAGGAGCCGTTGCAGAATTCCTTCATGGGAATCCTCTTTCCCTCAGTCTGCCTCCCTATGGGTACATCACTTAGCATACTTGCATTTAGTTCCTCTGCTGATAATTTTTCCTTCTCTTGCAACGTTGCTATCCAGTTCTCCATTTCACTTAGAAGGAAGGTTGCAAATGCGAAGTATTGCGGTGTAAACAGGCCACCTAGATTTAGAAGCCTCTTATACTGTGGGCTATTGGGAGCCACGCTAGTTCTCCTCCAAACTGTGAGTGTTGTTACTCAAGGGGGGAGCAGATCCTTGGTTAGGGATGGATGGAAGGTGACAAGCCATGGAGACAGCATGCACCGAAGTCAAGGAGTAGGGCAAGGGCAGAAGGACTTGTCCCCATACGGAAGTACCTCTTTGCATTTTGGAAGCATCAACAGCACAGCCAGTGTGATATGAGACAGATCCTGCCCCCAGAAAAGCTTTCAGCACAGTTCTTTCTCTGCTATGCACCGTAGCTGTTCACAGGTTGGCAGAGATAAAATTCCCAACATTTTTACCCTCCAAACTCTGCTGTTTGAGCTATAGGAGAACCTGTTTGATAACAGTTATATAGACTGTAATAGAGTCACCCGCTTACACAGTTTGAATTCCATCCTCTAGCAAGGTTTTAGTACATATTTTTCAGAGCTGGTTTGTTACTGTGCTGTGGTTATTTCCTTTCAAGAATTTGTTGGTAACTTTTCATAATTCACCGTGCCTCCGCTGAGCCTCTCTCCAAGATATCCGTGTGGTTTAAGAGAGGATTTTTCTCCATAACAACCCCTCATGCCCTTCTGCTACTGATCCTGGGGTTTCCCTCAATGGATTTAATAAAAGTGCTCTTCAGGCTTTTTATCAACTGAGAAAAATGAGCCTGCCTGYCTTGCTATGGCTCTGCAAACTTTCCAGCTGATTTTGTGACACTGTGACCAATTCTRTTCTAACGCCCTGTGATGTTGTAAACGTAGCTTTGAATTCATTGCATGCCGAGAGCAAACAGGAGATGGAGAGAAAGTTCCCATGTAGATCCTCATTACTGCACTGAAGACACACAAATAAATTGCAAGCACGGCATTGTGACAAGCTGGCTGGAGCAGATGGAGTCCCCACCGGCTTCTGCTGGACTGAACTGAAACTGCTCCAATGYGTGCTGCATGCCCTGTGCTGATGATTTTTGATGGATTTTTGCTTTAGACCCGATAATAGGTCTGTAATTCTGTGAATTCCAGCTCTAGGGAAAAACACAGAGTGAGCTGTGGATTCGCTAGTCGTTTCCCTAAATGGACCATGTTCCAGAATTTGCCCTTGTAGTGCAGAGGTTTCCTGAAAGTGTTTTTTGATTTGATAGGTTTTAGCAGGGATTTGATGATGTGGCTGCACTAGCTGAAGCCCAGTCTATGGTTCAGTCCCAGAAAGGAGAAGCAAGTTCCTTCACAGACCCTCTCCCATTGCCACGGGGAGATGCCCCGTGGGGGACAGAGGTGCTCAGTCCCGTGACTGCTGATATCCTTGGCCTTCTCGCTGAGGTATCTCCCTGGAGACGGGGTGGTTGATGTGTACACCTTACCCCCACCCAGACCCCTGCCAGATTTCAGGTCTCTGCCAGTGTCCCGTAACACCTTGGTTGAACTGGTCTTTCCGCAGCTGAAGCTGTAGCATTCAGTGTGTTGTCTCCGCCAYGGTGTGTCAGCCAAGGTGGTGACGCTCGGGATCCCTGTCCCGTTCATCACCAGGACTCTGCAGGATCCGAGGGAAGGAGGCTGGGCAGAAAGGACCTCTGCCAGTAACGTGAACAAATCCTGTGGTCCTTGAACCATGACCAGCATGAAGGGAAGGGCTCGGGACTGATTCGGGGACCTTTCAGCCCTCGAGGCATAAAGCTGTTTGTAGCTGTCACAGGCTTTCACGCTTGTAGGCTGGTTGCCAGGAGAGGAACGTGCAACACCCACTGAACAGGTTACACTGAGACAGGGAACGGGAGCGCTGACGGAGGAAGGGCTGCAAGACTTGGTGGAGAGCCAAACCCATTTCCTCTTACCAGGCCTCCAGTCCCGTGCAGAGCTGGCTGTGACACTGACATGCAGTCAGGACCACTGAATCCTCCCTGCTAATGACAGCCGCTCGGCGGTGTGTCTCACCCAGAGCTGAACGGAGTTAACAATCTGTTCCCAGTGAGCCAAGATGTGCCTGCTTATTTACCAGACTTCAAGCCTCTGGCAAGCTGCCTGCTCAGCATGTAGATGGGAGCTATATTAACTCCATCATTGCCATCAACTGGGTGCACAAGCAGTGCCAGGCAGTGCCCTTGGTCCGCCTGTCACACTACAGCTATGGCTCTTTCTAAGGGCCTGAGTTTTTTGGTGGCGAGTTTGTGGCTGTGGGGTGGATGGAGTTTGCCCAGAATTTCCTGAAACGAAGGCCATATTCACCTTGTGGCTCACAAGAAGGACGTAGGCACTGACTGTGGTATGCAGCTGGCTTCCTCGTAGTGATGAGCAGCTCAGATCATGCGAGGACCATCGCATCCTGATTCCCTGTAGTCAAAGGAGAGAGGGAGGCTCCATCTCCAGAGTGGGTGCAATAAGGAAGTTGCTCAGATATCCTGTCCACCTCTCTATATTTACAGTATTAGAGACGAGCGTCTGAGGGCCTTGGACAGCAGAAAGCCAGAATCAGTCCTCTCCTGAAATAAAGCGCTATGGTACACCCCCAAATCAAACCTACACACCACAGTAGGCAGCTTAAATACAGGCCAGCATGTCCATCGCTGGCTTGTCTGTACTTGTGGTGATTGGTCTCATTGGCAATGAGTGCAATTCCCTGATTAGAGGACCAAAGCGGAGTTTATTCCATAGTTTACTTGTTTTATCTTCCAGGGTGACTCTATATCCCCATCCCTCCTCATTCATAATTTCCTCTCTCCAATCTAGTTTTCATACAGTGCAAAGAAAATTAATTTACTGTTCTATTTGAATTCCAGGCCACATTTGTYTGATTATTTCTCCTTGGATTTTTGATATCTTCTGTCCGTCCTGTGCTGTCATCCATGCAGTGCTTTCKCTATACACCTCCTGTCCCTTCTCTTCCATTCTCCGCGAGTTACATRTTACCTGACCATGTCCCCTGTGAGACACCTGTGTCCCACCTCAGACTAAAGGATTTAGCCTAATGGTTTCCTCTAAAAAGAATGTAATGGACTCATACTCTCTAAATTGCTTTCGCTGGTACCAAACCGGGATTATGCAGCAGGGTGCCTTGCTCGTTTTCCTTAAGCTGCACCCAGCTCCTAAGGAAATCAGTGTGGACAACATTGGCAGGGCTGCACTGGCCTCAGGGCCCATGGAAATCACATCAAGTCCATGCAGAAGTGATCTAGCCGCGCCAGGGAATGGATACATGTCAGTACATGACCAGGCACTGGTCTTTGGTCATGAGACCAGATGGCTCGCACAGCTCACACWGTCATGCCTAAATTCTCTTCTCCACCGAAACAGGATGGCTGCAACCAAAGAGCCTGCTGGAAACAGCCTCTGGCCCAAACCACTCTCCAAATTGAGCCTGGATATTGTCCTCACACAAAGGAAATCTTTTGCTCTCTTAAAATTTGGAGTCCAGATTTTGAGGTTGAGATTTGTGGAAATACCGGACCAGTGCTGAAGGGCAGAGGCCAGGATTTCTGTCTCATGCTGTTTGGATAGGAAGATTAGCCAGGATTTGAATTGCCCTGATCACGCTTTGCTCCTGGGAACATCATTCAGGCAAACAGTTGCTGCTGTTCCTTTCCAYAGCAGCAGTGAGTTGAAGTGCTTGCAAACAGCGCTTCTCCCGCCCCTCTGAGCTGGAAACTCAGGACCGGCAGCGTCAGGGAGTTAAGCCACTTGCAAATAGCAGTTCCTCCCTGCGAGCCTAAGCCTGGGACAAGCAGTGAGAGAAACTGTAATTAATGCAGTTCCACATCAGTTAAATCCATGCTCTGCAATAGCATGTTGAAAACGCTGATTCTTTCCCTGCTAAGGAGTTATTTATTTTAAAATACTTCATATGCATTTGTWTAGATGTATTTAATCTCTTCTGCTCCTTAAAGCTAAGAACGAAGGTATGAATATGTTTCTTGTGGTTTTYGGCCATGTGAAGGTGGTAGAAGCTTGTAAGATCTTACCTTTCCCTTTTATAGGTACACATGCAATGTCTCTTGTACATGATTTAGCATTTCCCCAGTCAAAGGTAAATGTCACAATCCTAAATGTTCAAGTAAAGCCAAAAGCAGGTTCTTCTTTGGTTGCTCATGCCCAACAGGTCAAAAGGAAGTGTGCCTGGCTCTCCCGTTCCACGAAAGCCTTTCCGCATTTTTTTTGTGTGTTTCTAAGAAAGCTGTGTATTGTTACTCAATACCTGCTAAGGAGTAACACCAGACCCACCCAAGGTCTGGCTGATTGCTTTCCTGAGGGCGAGCAGTGTTTTGTGCACGCATATGCACCAGATGTAGCCAGCTACTGCCCTCCTTCATTACGGGATCAAACCCGCTCTTCTCCAGCACGAGCTTCTTATTCCTGTGAGTACRCTCAGCTTGTCTTTCATCTCATCTGTGCTTTCAAGAACTAATGCCGTTCTTAGGCTTGTGAAATCCTGTCCATACAGCAAAGTGCCAGCTAAAAGAACATGGATTTGTGGTATCATATACAGGTGATATGAACGCATACGCATAAGCGATACAACAGCTGTGTGAAGTGCACAGCTGAAATGTAGCCATCCACAGAGGCAGAGCTAAGGGCAGGAAATGAAGAAACACAACCTATTTAATTAAAGCAGCAATATGAATTCAGACAGCAGAATATATACTGATCCGTCAGGTAGGAATCTGCACAGTGTGGTACCCCTACTTTTACCATCCTCTTTAGCAACCGTGAGGGAGCACTGGCCAGCTGAAGGATGGCTACGTACCAACGTGCTGGGGCAACCCCGGTATCATATGGATGCTGGTCTTGGCCTGGCAAGCCTACAGAGGTGGGTTTCAGCAGGGCTGAGCACCTCTAGCTTCATCCCAGGCTAGCTGGATATGGGCCAGCTCCTGTGTGTAAGCTGCTGGCCATCAGGGCATGCCTGTGCTGAGCTGGGGTGACCTGCCTTCCCCATGCAGCTCTTAGGACACTGGAGACAAAATGGATTTTTGTCTCCCCAGCTGGGGAGGGGGCTGCTGGATCTCAGGTCTGTGTGCATCCATCTGTGCCGTTGGAGGCTGAATGCTACCTATGGAAAGAGTACAAGGAAAAGAGAGGGGGATGCTTCTTATAATGAAAGCTCTTCCCCTCTCCCCCTGGATAAGCAACTATTTCCAGTAAGTGAGAAGGAAGACTAGCCCCCGCCACCAGAGAGTATTTAGAACTAATTGAATCACTGGATTAGCTAATGCAGCATCCATTAGGAGTCAGTGCCATTCCCAGAGGATGCTGCAGCCATAAAGGAGAGCAAGGAAGCCCTGAGTATTTCATGAATGTACGTAAACCTCCTGCTTCTAGGCTATAAATTGCTTCCTGGGTGACATCATGAAGGTGCTGCTGGCGCTCCTCCATTTCCCTTCGCACAAGGTCTGAGGTTGTCCAGATGGACTTGCAAGGTAAGAGGAGCCAAAGCAGTTGCTCACTCCTGTTACAGATGATGTGGGGGTAGGGGGAATGACAGAAGAGCTCCCAATTTGGCTCCTTCCTGGGTTGAGAAGAGCAGTTGGRGTGTGCGGAAGCACTTGGGCATATCTGGACTGGGAAGGCTTGTGCAGGGAGAAGCAGCCTGCACCAGACTTGGCCCGGGGCATGGCGCGCCTGGCAGATGGCAGGAAGGAGTGGGTGTGCAATGCGAGGAAAGATTTAAACACAGAAGGCCAAGTCCTCAGCCAGTGGAAATGTGCCTTGCTGAGGATCCTGCCCAGCACCGACAGCTATTTCCACTCAGTAGCCGAAGCTTGTGCTAGCCATAGTGTTATTTCAGCTGGTTCCTGGCACMATGTCTGTGGTGGGGATTTTCTGTGTTTCAAACCGATTCTTTTCCCTAGGGAGTGGCAGCATCCTCCAGATGCTACAAACTTAGTCTGTGCTTTGAATTCTGGTGGAGGAAAATGGAGGAATGGGCTCAGCCAGCGGGACAGAGATCTGAACACTGTAGGTAGGTCTGAAGCTTCATTTACTTCCAGGTAGGTCCTSTGGGTTCAAAGAGCGTAGGATTGTYTTACAGTGTTGCCTTCCGGCCTAGGCCRTGGTTTCCAACAAGAACGGTGCAAGACCAGCAATGTGAGAAGCTTAAATCTAGACAAAGCAGTACATTAGCAGTACATAGCTAATCCTATACCACTTACATGAACTGCGGTATCCTTTCTTTCAATTTTAAGTGTTCCAACGTAATAAGCAAACTAGCTAAAAGTTTGCATCATTTAGAAACAAACATTGAGTCATTTTCCAAACAGAGAGATGGAGAGCCACTTCTCTGTCTTTCTCTCTCCCATGGTGACCAGTTCACACATGCAGTGATGAGTTGCCTCGCGTTGCTGTGGGAAGGGGAGGCCCTATGGCAATCTAAATATAGATGCACATAAGGAAACAAATGCTACCCCTGTAAATTATGCCATCAGCAGCTGTGGTGGGACATAACTACTGCTTAGCAGGAGATTAGTTTTGTAGGCTCTGTGTGTGTAAAGGGAGAATCATCTATTGTTTCCAATTTAAGATTTATTGCATCTCCGTTTAGACTGAATAATTTATCCTGAATGGGGCCTGAAACCTTTTGCCAGCTAAAGGGAGAAAAACACTCCCCAGAAAAGCGTTTCACCCTAATAGGAAAAAATCAGCAGGCGACAGACAGAGTGGAGGGGGAAGGTGATGGGTGGCGGCTGGTTGCACTGTTGGAGACCTCGATGCTTATGTRTCTTTTGTCATTACTTTATAATGATGAACTCCATCGTTAGGAGCCATTCATTACCGCTTAGCCTGTGTGATCTGATGCTGATTTGATAGGATCCAATTTAGCATTTCACTCTGGGCTCCATTCCACAGCCATTTGGGTTTGGAAGTAAAAGGCAGTTTGATGCCGCCTTGATGGTGTTTTAAACTGCCGTAAAAAATGCTGGCGCAGCACTTCAATAGTCATCTGACTAGGGGCAACATCGTGGGCTCGCACGTTGAGGCAGCTGCTTTTCTTTGTCTTGAAACACAGGCTTGGGGTTTGGGGGGTGTCTGTGTCCAGTTTTGAAACGTCTACATGGAAAAGTACAAGGACAGGCAGTACAGGGAAGAGGGGGACCCCGCACCGGCCCCTGGAGATCACCCGGATGGAGAAACTTTGGAGGCAAAATTACAGGTGACTGTTCACCACTGAGATGCGAGTGAGGGCATGGCGTTTAGTTTCATCCCATTTTAAGAAAAGTGAAGAAATCTGAAATTTCCTATGGGTTTTGGGCAAGGAAAATGACAGGTTCMAACCTATCTTGTTTGTCTCCCATTTCTTGGTGACTGTATTGAGATCAAGCTGTTACTGAAACCCTGGGACTGGGTGTATAGATTTTGAATAGGGCAAGACTTGTCCTAAACCCACCATCCAAGGGACAAAACTGATGTGATTTTGTCATTGTTTTCCCTTTTGTTATCTTACTTTAATGCCACTTCTGAACTTTCTAGCTCTTGAGTCAAATGCAGCAAAGCAGTCCTGTTCCCACTTGGATGTGAACAGGGAGAGGCATAATTCTCCTATGAACTCAGAGTCACCAGACATGTGGACCCCGGTGTCTGAGAGCAGCATTTCTCCAGATCACCCCTAGAACCTCTCCCAGGTTACCTTAGTCCTAGAGCAGTGCCTACAGATGATTCAAMTTCCTACCTAAAATCCCACATCTGCCCCAAATTCTCCCTCAATCTGAATAATTTGCACTTATTCCAAGAAGGTCACTTAATCTCATTAAGGCAATGGCATCAGAATTCATGTCTCTTTCAGTTTTTCTAGGATATTGTGACTCAGATGTTGGAAAAAAAAAATTTAAATGTGTCTACCTTGAAGATCCATACCTACATGTGTGCCATTCCACTGAAGAGGTGCCRAGTGTGATGGGAGGAAAAATGGGTCCATGGATGGATAACTAGCAAATGGATTATTCTATAATTGCCCAGTTCTGCGCACTTTCTCCCTGGATAACTGCAGCTGCCCACTGTTGAGGGTAGCCTAGCTGGCTGGAGGACCTTTGGTCTGATGTAATGCAACCAGGTTTATTTTATATTATTATAAGGGATGATATGAGGAACTGTGGATGAGGAAGACAGTTGGGACTTCTCACTTCCTTCTCTGCTGTCATAGGCTGATGCTGTAGTCTTATGTGGGACCAGAGTGGAATTCGCTATGCTCCACTTAGGGGTATAGCATAGGACTATGTTAACCGATTTCCTGCCAAATGCAACATACGGGTCCCATTAAAGGTATGATGGGTCAACCAGCAGCATGTACAGTGGGTGGCAGATGAAGCTCCTAATTTGCTCTCTTCCTTTTTGGTGACCATAGAGAGCTTCTGTTCTATAATGAAAGGCACAGTCGCATGGTAAGAACAAAAACTAATGAGAGCACCATTTTTTTGCTGATTAGAAAGGAGAGGCAGCAGCAGACTAGGGAGTAAAGCAATCACACTGAAGGAAATGGATGGCCCAAGGGACAAARGGCTAGAAATGAGAGATGGAAAGACCTATTAGATCATCTCATCCCTCTCATGGCCARTATAAGCTTGTTTCTGTAAGTGCTGATGCAAACACAGTTTCAGATGGGTCTAGTGAAGAGGGTATTTACCCATCCTTTGGAGAAGGTACTCTATGGCATTTGCCAAGAAATATGTCAGATATAAAGCTTATATTTTCCTTAGTTCCATCAAAAGACATGTTCTTCAGAGCTGTTCTCAATAAACTTAGCTCATCCTTGGTGTTCAGGGCTCAAAATACTTGTGAATGTGCTTTATTGTTCACTAATATTACCCTGTAAGCATGTTCTGCAAATTCCTTTGACTTGACCACGATTAGTAAGGGAATACCTAAAGATTTCACCTCCAGGTCATAGGCTTGCAAATCAATCTGGACTAGACCAATAGCCAAGTGAAGGATGTTGCCATCTGACRGCTGTTGGATGGCTCATGTGAAAGGTCCACGTCAGACAGTCACTTGTTCAAGCAGAATTGGAACACTTCAACTGTTTCAGCAGAGAAGAGAACTGACAAAGAAAGGGGAGAAATTGCATCTCTCAGCTCACCCAGTATCTTTTCTGTCATTCAAGGGAGGGCTCCCAAGGTAGTTGCCTTCATAAGAACTAACTTTAAAGGAAGTGTGAAAGACAGTAGGAAAAAAGGTTTCTATAAAAAGGGTTGCAGTTACGGCTACCTGAGAAAAGGTTCTTTCTCCATCTTGATAGAAGCTTTTGGGGGGAGTTCAGTGAAAATATAAATTTGAGGGAAGAAAGGCTGGAAAGTARGAAAAATTGATTCCAATGTGCCCTGGGAGATTTGCTCCAATTTTCTAGATTTTCTGGTTGGTCTGGGTCTTCCTCTATCACCATAGTCTCATAGTCTTCCTGAAGAAAGGYTGTGGTACATTATTAGAGATATATTTCAGGAAGGGAGTTGTGGGAGAATGGGGCTAAAGGCGAGTGAGTGGGAATCCCATCTGAACATCTCAAATTTGAGGCACTGAGCTCTTGGTTTTTATAATGAAAATGCTGTAGATACTGTTGGATAAACAATCTAGATTGGAAGAAGAGTTTTCACTGAGCTCTAAATGTCCTGCTGAAAAGGGAATATGGTGTTCCATATTCCATAATAACTACTATATCCCCAAGGTCTTTATCGAAAAGAYAATGCAAAGGCCTTAGGAGGGCTCAYAAAATGATGGCACARGGGCTGGGTTTGCTGTATGGTCCCTGTGGCACTTTGGCTAAGTTATATGACAYAAGATTTTCAAAGAATTTCAGATTKTCAGAAGTGCCCATGCTTTAACAGCTCCCAGATTTTCAGACCAGCTCAGTACCCAGCCTACTGAACTGTTCTGAAAATAGGGCTTTGCTTGCAAAGCCTCTTTGGAGAATCTAGTGAGCCTCTTCCTAAATAGTATGATAAGGTCTCATGTCAATGAGTCACCTTGGAAATGTAGTAGCAGCCATTTAATCCAAAATCAAGCACAAGGACTGTGATGGAAGGAACATGTTCCCWGCAATCTGATGCTCTGCAAGCACAACGGGGCTATTCCAGAGGCATGGAGACCATGTCAACTGGAAGCTGAGTCAGGACAAGGGTTTTTGCCAGCTATTAGTTCCCACTTGAGGATGGCTTTTGAATGAAACAAATATGGGTGGGGTTATGGCAGGTAACATCTCAAACGTGGAAGTCCCTTTTAGCAAGTGTGCTGTGGATGAGCTCATGGCCAAGAACTGCCAGCCTCCAGCCATACCCTATCTTTAAAACTGCCAGTTATTTTTGTTCCCAACCATTGCCTGCATTATCGATTTTATAATTGTTTTGGGCATGTACAGCACCAGGCACTAGAGTCTGCATCAAGGCTGAAAGCAGTAGGATCACTTGTACTACAAATAAAAACTCATATGACAGCACAGATTCCAGCTGGGAAAAACAAAGTATTGCACTGGGGATGGAAAGAATGATGGAAAGAATGGCTGTGGTCTCTTGGAGGCCAACTCACAACTGTTTCAAGGTCAAAATGGCAACTAAACACAATGCTTCAGAGTTGTCACATCACCTCTCTGACTCGAGGAAGCTCAGAGCATTTTGAAGGGCTGTGCAAGATGCCCACGTAGGCTGCAGTGACTAGCACCTGCAAAGGCTGCTTTGCAAACAGAGGTGTTAGGGACCAAAACTGAACCCTACCGGGGTTGCGAGAAAGCACTGAAGATTATTTGAGACTTCATCTATCGGTTTTACTAAGCGTCATTTTGATGTCGTTTGAAGAAGACCTTTTCTCTCATCTTCCAGACTATCTCCCAGCTCTGAGTCCCTGGGAATATCAATGCAGGTGGGCGCTAAAGCAGTGCATCCACCACTGCAGTTTGCAGAGGGGAGATTTGCCCACTAAAACATAGCCTTATTCCAGCCAAGGCATGTAAGTGGATGGGCAAAAAAAAATGGTGAAGAAAAGATTCTTTTTGTTTGCTCGGCCTGGGATTTTTGTTTAATCAGCAGTTGTTTTCAAAACCAAACACTGGCTGACATGAGCCAAGGTCCAGGAACGTAAATATCTGGGCCCCGTTCCAGGGCCATGGCAGAGCTCCAAGCCATTTGCGAGGAGGGAGGAGGTGGGAAACCGGCTCTGCAGTTGGCAGGACTGGTGTTCACAGCAGCACGGTGACACTATTCAGCTTCCCTGGTCCATAGCACAGGACTGGGATTGCTCTGTAGTTTCTCCCTACACTGGTGCCACCAGCCACTCAAAATCGGAGCATGGCATCTTACACGTCAAGGAGAGCCCCAGGCACGACGACTCCAGCAGCTTTTGATCCAGCCCATAAAAAAAAAAAAAAAACAGGAATAGTTTTTGATGGTTGTAGTTTGCCGGGTGCAAGCAGGGGCTCCTGCAGGCTGGGCACTTTGGGAAATCTGGTCTCCTCTCTTGGGTGCTTAGACAGGAGACAGTTTGAGCTTTTTTCTACAAGATGTTCTTGAATTTGTTTGCTCGATTTTCATTGCTGTTGATATTTTTGAAAAAAAGGGGGGGGTGCATATTTTTCCAGCAAAAATCATTTGCAACAAAAAGGAAGTGTGAGTTTTCCTTAAAAACTGAGAAATGCTCATTTTCCAAGTGTCTGATTTTTCAATAAAACCTCAACATATTTTAGGGGAGGGATAGATAAACAAATAAAATTGTTTTGCAGCTAGCTCAGGAGTCGGGTTTTTGGGCAAATCTAGCCATAAGCAAGTGGCCAGGTTCAGAAAAAAATTCAGTGGAGCCACAAATGACAATTATACTTTCTGAGCTTCTGACCAGTGTTGCAACCATGAGACTGTCTCTCCACTCAGTTTTTCAGCTTCTGACATGTTCTACATGCTTTTATAACAGCAGAAATTCAAGTAACTTCACTGAACTGTTTAAAAAAATCTCTGTAACCGGAATATCTTCAGGGGCTTTCTCCATTCCACCTCARATCCTAATGTCTTTTCTCCCATCTGTGCTTCTTCCAATAGTCTAGACACCAGCTTTCTCCCTCCTTCCATCCAGACATAGCACAAGTAGCTTGAGCATGTACAAAATTTGGAGGTTTGGTGCACTCCTGTTTCATTTTCCAGGTCTTTGCATAAGGAAAAAGCATACCCTTTCCCCACTGTTTGTGCTCTGTTGTTGGTCTTGTTGCTGCCTGCTATCTCATGCAGTATTTCTGCGCCTCTGCTGTATGCAGATGTTGTTGCTGTTCTGTGCRTTATAATAGCGATTTGAGGCCCCAGCTGAAATCAAAGGCCAGTTGAGCCGGGAATTGTTGGGAACCCCAGTGAGAGACATCTCTCCCCAGAAGGCACTGAAGTATGTAAAGGCTAGAAGATGCTACAGGGGAAAAGTGGATTGCTTGGGATTTTACAGACAAGCTGAACAAAGCTCCAGGTGAACTGAGCCCCTAATGTACCCCCTAAACTGCGTATATGCTGCTTTGCATTTATCTCTGCAAAATACGCAGGATACTGCTGGCATGAAAGGTCCTACCCTTGTAAACTGGTATTACATTTTCGCCTTTGTAAAATCTGTAATAACTCCATCACAGTCAACTTGACAAAACAACGGCACAAACACTGCAGCACATAGAGCAGGAAGGACCAAAAATGGGAGTTAGCAGCAGCAGCAAGAAGCCTTTCTAGTCTGATGGATCATCCAAGAGTTTTTTTTTCCTCCTTCTATGCATTGAAAGCTTGATACTGATTCAGCAGCTGACGCTTAAAGTGTGTGGGGKTTTTTTTTTTTTGCTGTCTTTTTTTTTCTTTTGTAATTTCTCTGAAAGACTTGAAAATGTCAAGTTTCCATCAGTTTACAGAGGAGGAGACTTGATGTGGCGGATTCAGATTCTGATGCCATGGTAGCCATTGTCCCAYGAGACTCCAAAACACCATTATAAGAGAGGTAGGTTGACAAGTACATTTTAAACCTTACTGTATCTTTTTCCTATTAATAAATAAACAAACCAAAATCTTGAGAATAACACTGCTGAAACAAGCTAAGAATGCAAAGATTTAAGTTCTTTCTTCGTGGGATCARGATAAGGTCACCGAGTAAGGAGTGAGGGCATCTGAAGTGTACCCCAGCCACTGATGTTTTGGGTGATTTCAGGTGAATCTCTGTCCTTTTATGCCTTTTTTCTGTTTAGACTATACATTCTTCAAAGCTGGGGTGTGTCTTTCTGCCTGGCACATGCCAGTGCTTGGGCAGCACCCCGGCTGCAACCTAGACTCATGTCGGACAAAAGCCCAGCTTTCCCCCATTCCTCCTCCAGTTCCTCCCCTTGTGTCCCATGGGAAGAAAGCCAAAAAATCAGTAGTGGAGGCAGGGATGAAATTAAGGCTCAGATAAGCTCTTTTATGACATGTTCATCCCATCCACAGTTTGGAGCTGAACATATCTTGCTCAGGCGGGCCGAGTACCCAGCATAGATAGCGCTAACTCAGGGCAGGTTGCACAAAGAGCCATGCTGAAAACCACTTGCAGGGCAAATAATGGGCCTGGGGAAACTTGCGCTTGTGTATTCTCTGTTTTCCCCGCACATGCTTCTTTGTATCTCAGCCTGAAGGAGAGGATCAAAGCCAGAGAAATTTGCTTTGAATCGACTGACACTTTATTTAAAATAAAATAAAAAAAATCTGTTCTGTTTTGTTTTTCCTGCAGATGAATATTAAAAGATGCCATAACTGACAATGCAGCCCACTACAACTTTGCCTCCTGTTTAGAGCTAAAATGGAACAAATTTAAGTCATTTTCTTACTGTGGTCATAAAAGGGACTGCGGGCCTCTAATCACTGCCTTTGGGTTTGACTCAGCCATCCATAAACTGCAATATCCACTCATTTATTCCTTCTCATTCAATTGACTCCAAATTGCTTCAAACAAGCTCCATGGCTGCTGGGGAAGGAGAAATGCTGCCTGTTTCTCATTAGAGTGGACAGAGAGTGAGGAGGAGAGAAATAGGAGCCCTGTGCTGTCCGTCTGGTTCCTTCCTTCCTTCCTTTAGCTCTGCAGAGCAAGRGTGAATGAGGACAGTTCCACTGAGCATCCATAGCTGGTGGTAGCCCACAGTTCGGTGCTCYGGGCCTCACATAATGCATTAAATATGATGCTGAACACATCTGAGTGTTGCAGGAGAAGTAAACCAGCTTTCTGTGTCTTTGGACAGAGAGGGAAGAGAGCAGAAGCAGGATACTGCTGCTTGGTGGCAAAGCCCTGTTGTTTTGGCTAGGAAGGGACAAACAGTCGCAACATGAGAGATGAAGTCGAGTTCCTGCGTACAGGCAGGAAACTACAGCACAGCTTATGTGTTTTCCTAATTTCTGCGCACACAGAAGACTTACGGTAGAGCTGGGTTTCTGCCAAAAGTGGCTGCAACAATATCCTGTGGGCTCTTTGCAAGCTTACCTGAGCATTTTGGGGTTGCAGACTCTGCCTAGAAAGCCAGAGAAGTACATCTACATGCTCAGCTTAGCTCCCTGGGTTGCTCCTACATCCCGGTCCCCTTGTCATCCATGGAGCATGTCTGTCAGCTCATCTGCACATGCCTGGTTGGTGGGAATTAGCCTATTCCCTTGGGACAGCACCCGAGCATTATTCTGGGRACAGTTCTTTACTTTTCCGGTGTTTCAGAAAGAAAAATCCACCAAAAGATAATTATTATGCCTTAGTGCCACGGACAAGCCATGGTCCCAGAGAAAAGCCAGGCCCAGCGCTCTGCAATGGTGGCACAGACAACCCCCTGTAAAAGGGCCAGCCCTGAGCTGGTGGACATGGGCCTTTCTCTACCGGGGGCCAGCAAAACTGACTTTTCCCATCAGTCCTCTCTCCACCCTAGCTGTGACAAACTATGTGCTACCAGTTTCTTCCTTAACCCCTGCCCAGATCAGCTGATGCAAGAGGCAAGTAGGTCCCACGAGTCTCTATATGTGTTCTGGGACGCTGGCTGGTGCTTGGACACAAAATTCCCAGAAGCTGTGCTCCGCCACTGAACTTTGCCACTCCTCCATTCCCAGCCTTAACTTTTCTGACAGCAGGCAGCAGAAACTGGGCACAGACAGTCATCTTTGTGCCCTGTCCCCTTCCTGGCCTGGCAGCTCCCGCCACRTCTCTGGGGTAAGCTTGGAACCACTAAAGATGGGAGCAGTAGTTGTGTTGCAAGGGAGGCTTTGCAAAGCAACCCCCTCGTTTTCTCCAGCACTTGCAGGGTTGCACTGAGTGAAGCAGCTAGAGCAGAAAATACTGCATTGCACCAAAGGCACAGAGACAGGGAGAGCGAGAGAGAGAAATCCCACAGTCTGACAAGCAAAGGCTGTGGCTGTCCCACTCCTGACAGGCTGCTGTGCAGTGTGATGGAGGAAGGAGGAAAGCATGCGCAACACTCGGAAAAGCACGGCTCCGTCCCTGAGAGTGTTTATTGCGGTGCGTTTTGTGATGAGCTGCCCTGAAAGCTTCTGTCTCAGCTCAAGCACCTTTGGCATCCACAGACAGGAAAGGAAACATTTCCAGCTTACTGCCTGGAAATGAAAACAGTGATATCGGCTCCGCAGAGGGAAGGGGTCAGTGGAGACAGTGACAGCCCATTTTCTAGAAGCAGCTCCTCTGCTGAGCTTTTCCATCTCCATCCCCTTGGCTTTTTTGTGGCCATGGGACCCCTTTCTTCTCTGTCTTTGGCATCCTGCAATGAGCTGGGACGGTCAGTCTATACATCATTGCAAAGAGAAGTCTCATTAGATGGGGCTAACAGTTTCTAACCCAAAGCAGGGGACATTGAGGTAGTGGCAAACACCAGCAACTGAGGAAAAAATGTTCTTTCCCTTTCTGCTGCTGGTCAGCAGTGTTGCCCTCAGCTCCCTCCTTCCCTGGGATCCTTAGACCAGCTTTGATGCTACTATGTGCACATCATCCTGGTTGGTGTCAGGGTGAGCTTCTCGCACAGTGACACCTGAATGCCAGAAGAGGAGGAGAGTGGGCTCAGCCTAATGGCCTTGGCCATGAATCTAGTGTGCCTCAAGGACTGACCGTAGGAAACATGCAAAGGCAGGTGAGGAATGGTTTTTAGCTGCAAGCACAGGGCAGCAAAGAAAGGGAATGAAAACACACAATGCTCTTGAATTATCAGTGATCAAGCTGATAGCTTGATAGCTGATAAGATATCAGCTTGATAGCCTATAGCAAACGATAGCTTGACCTGCCCTTTTAAAATGTACCAACCAGCCGATGATCTGATCTCAGAGCCTGGATCTCCTGTTACCGTGTCCCTTATGCTTGTGCATGACTAGGCACTAGCCTTCCCTTCCTCACGCTGGTTGCTTCTACACAGCAAGGTTAGGCAGCTCTGCCTTGTCATGAGRAAGGCTGCTGTGATCCTGGTCCTTCACAGCTTGTGGACGGAGGTATGGAACCCCATTTCCTTTTTATATGCATGGAAAAAATGCAARGGTACATAGATGCCCACAGAAGTGAAGGTCACACGCAAAGTCACTGTCAGGTCTTCAGAGTCCCAGCCCTGTGTCCAAGCCACCTGGCCATTCCCTCTCAGTGAGAAGACCATCCTGGTCTTATAGAAATCAATATCCACTCTAATTGGGAAACAAAGTTAGGTGTCATATTCAGACTCTCTAATGTTTCCGACTGTAGGTGGTTAAATCTGGGTTTCACCTTTCTCTCTTCTTGATCCAGTGGGTTACAATGAGCTGAATGGCAGGGAGGTGAGTCACCAGATATTCCCTGACTGCTGATGCTACATCATCATGGTACCAAAGCAAGGCACCTGGACTAGGCAATCTGAATATGACCCCCTTGTCTTGAATGCATGTTTTATAGCCTTGCACATTGAGAATAAGAAATGTTTGTCCCAAAAGTATTTTGAATATCCTAGCACTCTCTGAGTAGTAAATGGAGGCAAAAAGGAAAGTTGGAGTTGAAAAAAAAAGAAACAAACAGAAATAAAGATTCACGGATTTAAGCTGTGAGAGGCAATAATGTTTCCTGCAGAGACAGTAAACACAGAGGAGCTGTTTCCAATGAGCACTGGGTAACAGATCCTTGAATCAGTGAAAGAGCTCAGAGGAAGGAGGAGGAGGGAAGCAGGAGTGCACAAATGTATCTTGTTGACAGAGAAAATTAAATGAATCTTTTTCTCCTTCATTGTAATTGTTCATCTAAAAACCAAAATCGCACAAGAACTGGGTGTCTCAGGAAAGAGAAATCACACCAGCAGGAAAAAAAGGGAGGGAGAATTCAGAACCTGTTTGTGGGTGGATTTTCCAGGGAAGCAGCAAGGGTTGGGATCCTGCGTGCATGTGAGATAGCACCAAAACTGTGGTACTCCATAAGGCATCAGCAGGATGGGTGCTGTGCATATGTGCAACCAGCAGGCCTAACCCAAAGAGCTAAGCACCCCATGAAGGACAGGAGGAGAGATAACACACAACCATTCTGATTAGTGTAATAGGGAGTGGTGAAAACACACCAGGAAATGGCAACGTCTGATGGCTGCCCATCAGCTTCTGAGAAATGCTGGAGGAGCCCAGGCCTAGGACAGGAGAGCTGMCCAATTGAACGAGCAGGAGATCCACTCTTGATTAGCTGCTCTGTGAAAACTTTTCTCAGTCCTTCTCTGCACTTTCTTCCAGGGTCCCCTTTGAAAACCAGGGAGTTAATTCTAACCCACTTCATGTAAGGCTCAGACATAGGTCCTTAACCTATTGCAAAAKCTCCAGTTGAGAGGAAGCAGACAAGACTCAAGAAAGATGAAATCTTGTACATGAAGGTACCTACAGAGGGGCCAAGCGTAGACTGGACCATCGAGACTGCAAATCAACTAATCAGGGAATTTGGAGGCCTGATAGGCCTCCAAACAGTAGGAAATGTTTCAGAAAGTTCTCATATTCGGAGGGTCAGGCTGTGAAACGCCATCCCCTTTAAGCACCTGAAATTGGCTGAGCAAAAAGGAAGCACACTTGTTAGTTTTAAGAATTTGAGAACGTTTTTCTCATGAAAGGGACAAAGCCAGAATATGGGATGCGTTATTTSTCTTGCCTTCTGGGATAGTATATTTTCCTATGCTCTCCATCCACTTGGGTGTCCCAAACTTCGCACTGCAATCAGCAGTGGCATTCTCTTCCAGCACCGTTTGGTACCTGCCTGATTTATGAACCCTCATATCATCATCTGGCTACCTCCATGCCTACTTTGTTTCTATGGTGAGATTTTTCTGGGATGTTTAAGTGGCTTAGGACTCCCTTTTCCTGAGACTCGTAACTCAAACATCGCTCTGACTTTCTTAGGGTCTTTTSGTGGAATGATACAGCTATTTCCATCAGAGCTAATCATGTTCCTCTCCCTTCCTCGTCAATGGAGTAGGACAAGGTTTTTTAGGGTGCAGGTTGTCTGACATATTTTCGATGTGTATTTTAGGAAAAGGAGATGAGTTGCACGTCCTTGTGCCTACCTCTCTCCAGGGAGATGAGTTTGGATGTGTCCRATTGGATGGAAACCGACCTTTAGCATGTATGAACTGTAGGGCAGCAGCAAACAAAGGGCTCTGCCAATGATGTCTATAAACTTGCTCAGCTTTTGAGGAGGTGAATGCTGTGTGAGGAAACTTTCACTTGTTTTTAGGCTCATCAGMGTGGGGGCAATGATAACTAGTTAATATGGAGATACTTTTGTGTGTGTGTGTGTGTTGTTTGTCCTGACTGTAGGGAGTCACAGCCCTATAATTCTCGCTTCCTCAGGCCACAGTGTTTTACAAAAAAAMCAAAAAAAGTAAATCCCGCTGGATTTTAGGAAGAGAAGACATCTTGACTATGGGGAAAGGAGATGTTTAAGCTCTTATTTATGGGTGTTCCCACTGCTGAGCTCTAGGCAGCTCTTCACCCAGATCATAGCTGTTGGAGGCTCTGCTCTTGGGCCTCTTCTTTCCTCACTGTGCTTCCCTACCTGCTGCTCCAGGCTGCGTAGCTTTCAGGTGAGCCTGAGCCCTTGCTCTTTCACGCAGACCCCCAAGATTTGTGCCTGCAGGGTGGGGAGATCCAGGTTCAAATCCTTCTGTCAGCCAGAAAAGGGTCAATTATATTTGGAAGGCAAGTGTCAGGTACCAGTATTTCCTCACATTTTCTGCTGTGTTCCCTTATGGCCCATTAACATCTGTGCTGCGTTATCCATCTTCCACAAACTTCCCCAGGCTGGGAGCCTGCTTTCCTGCATAAGTGTCTYGGGATAAATCAGCCAGAGGTGTCCAACCTTTCCAGCCTGAGGGCTAACCACACTTTTCCAGAAAGGCCACAGGGTCATCCTCGATGCCGTAACTAAGCCGAGACTCAGCCAGCTGAGCTCCTGCCCTGCTCTCCCTGGGGTCCTGCCAGCCCCACCAGGAAAGGTGACTGCCAGAGCTGCCCCCTGCCCTGCATGTTGGGACAGACCTGCAGAGACAGGACTAAGGAGCTGGAGCATGGAAGAGGCAGCACCAGCTCAAAGGACTCCGAGGCAGGACATACAAGGACAGGAAAGTCTCTTCAGCCCTTGGTCCAGTGTGGGACGTCAAAGTTCAAGCCTGTGCTCTAAAACAGGCAGTGCCTATAAATCAGCTCAAAACCATTAACAATTTGAGCTGAGATGCCTTACATAGCYCTCTCCAAGGCCTTCTCTCCTTTCTGAGGGGTTCAGAGCAGCTGAGCTGGGGAAGAAAGTAGAAGTAGTTTGAAGTCAGATGTGAGAAGCAAAACGCCTGCCAGCTTCGGCAGCGCAGCTACCTGAAGCTGAGCCTGTCTTGCTGGCTGTGCTGCTGCGCACGCTGCCAGCGTCTGAGCAGCACATCTGATGCACTGCGCTCCGCACRGGTCGACCCTGCATTGCATATTCAGTGGGTTGGTCTGTGCATGCCAGCGGTTGGTTGTGAGAGATTTCCAGATGCCAAGTAGTTTTCCCCATATCAGTTGAACCGCATGGGAGCTGGCCACCCTGCATCTAAGAGGGGTGTTGTGCTGCCGGCAGCGTCTCCTTTCTTACACTGCTCTGCCTCCTCCCGTGCACCACCACCCCTTCGATCCCACACCTGCAGTTTCCCATTGCAGCGCTACTGCAGCCAGAAGCAGCTGAGTTTATAGGACAGATATGTGGCTGTGATTCCTGACGTCGAGTCTTATTGTCCGACTCTGTTACTGACTCTTTTTGAAGCACTAGACAAGTTGTTTGCCCAACACCCTGTACGTCAAGGTCTGCTCCTATGAAACAAGGAGGGAATGATGGTAATAGAGAGATGCTGGGAAAATAAATATGGCTTTGGCTGGCTGTACATAAAAAGAGTTGTGATGGTGGGGAAATTTAAGTGCCAAGCTGTGCGCTTGCTTTACTGAGAACTTGCAATGAACTATGAATTGTGTTCATTTCATTCAGATTCTGTGAAGCTTTGTGGGAAATCATCCTGGGGCTACTGTCATCCTTCTGGCCTTTAGAAAGGCACGAAGTGTATGCTGGTTTATACCAGCTGAGGAAATACTTGCCTATTAAAGCAGATCTTCTCTCTTTCACATGCTACCCAGAACTAGGACAATATAGGATATCCCCATCCTGCAAATGGAGACTGGTGTTATCTAGAGTTTGAGCCAAGATGCCTTACATATGCACATCACCAGTGTGAAAGCTGCAATTGTAATCATGGTTCCTCTCGTGCCGTGCTATGCAAAGGAAATCTGGCTTTCATATTTCTCTCTCAGTGCTGTAAAAGTTAAAGGGGGAAGAGATGGAGGATGCAGGAAGAATTAGCTTTAGAAACTGAAATAGCCTTGAAAGCTGGGCAAGTAAAAATGTCAGAGCTTGGCCTGTGGGGAGGGGAGAGAGGGATAAGGGAGATGCTTGCGGCTGCCTTATGTCACCCAGATGCCTCTTGACATGATTTAGGAGGCAACTGAGGTAAAGCCTCAGATGCAGAGGCTGTGCGCGCGTCCACAACCCRTCATGCTTCCCTGGCCTTGCTTCTGACCATTGGTAAAAACAAGATTTTTCTCCCCATTTCCCCCTCCTGTTCCTTGAAAACAGCCTTGCGAGCCAGACTCGAATCAGGCCTCTCTAGGGGTGCCAAGGGGAGAGCACCCAGGATGGGATGGGGATGGCAGAGGAGCTCTCCTGAGGGCTCCTCTTGGCCTCATCAGCAGTGCCACAGGGTTTGCCAGCAGGTTTTGGAGGGGGATATYAGACCGTCAGGGCAGATCCCTTTTTCTTGCTGTCACTATTAATTTTTATAGTCCCTGTGGGACTGCAGGGGCTGACCTGGGAGGAGAGGAATAAGGGAGAGCAGCTGCCTCCACCTTAGGTGGGAAGGTCAGATACTGCTCCATCACAAGCTCGATTTTTGGAATAGGGATGATTTTGAAAATCTGTGAAATGACCTGAGTGGAAAATAACCCTTAGAAACAAAACAAAACAAAACAAAACAAAACAAAACAAAACAAAACAAAAAACCCAACCCTGTCCAAAAGAATTTTTTTTAACCAGGATGTTTCAGTGATGTGGTTTACAGCGTGGTCCCCAAAACAGCTCTGTGGAGCCATGTTGTGGGGGTGGGATCGACAACTGTGGGCTTTGCTGCTGGAACTGAGGTTTTGTGAAACTGCTCCCTGAGCAAGAGGCACAAACCTGGAGCTGACACGGAGGAGAGGAGATCCATGGTCTGGGGCTGTCAGTTTTGAGTAGGGAAGGCCCCGTGGAGCCTGTTCTTGAATCCTCTCATTGCAAGGCAATGCACTGCATGAAATGTAACTTTGCTTTGTGTTTCAAAAGCATCCTTGGGATATGTGCATGCCCAGTATTTCCTCAGGRGAGTAAGAAATGAGCCTCATCCCAAGGGAAGGTGCTCTTCTTGGGTGTCCACAGACAACAGCACATCTGTCGGGCAGAAAGTACCAAGAAATGGCTGTGGCTTTCAGAGGAAGAGGTGCTGCCGAAAAACTGGATTCATGGGACAGTCCCCTTCGGGGAACTAGGCCCATCTGTGGAGCAGCCATCATTTGGGAGCGCRTCATTAGAGATCATAAATAAAATGGGACATGCAGTCCTCTAGGGAAATAAGCCCCAGTTCCAAGCACAATGCAAGAAGACAGCCGCTTTCCCTTTATTTATAACAATCCCGTGTGCCCACCTGACCCCTGCTCGCACACGCGTACACATGCTGATGCATGCACACCATTTCAGGGCAGATTTTTCACTTCAAGCAATAGTGAATACACATCAAGTTCAAARTGGCAAGAGCCAAACACTTCTTTTTTTCTTGCGAAATAACTGATCTCRAGCCATTTCAGACCTGATAATAAGTATGAACAGGAGTGAATCCATCCTTCTCCTCCAAAAGGGATGGGTAGGTGTATAAGGACTATGTCAAGGTATCGTTTGTGAGCAAAGGAGAATAACCCTCCTATCTTCGATGTTTCCTCTGAGCACTTTCTTCAGAGGACCTGACAACTCGATTTTGCAGTCTTGCCAGATCTACAGGCAGCACAAGAGCAAATTCATCTTCTTTTATGATTTCTCACAATGAAATGTAGACTTCCATTCCCTGCACAGCTGAGAGTCATTGCAGCACCATCACTGTCCGTCTGTCTGTCTTAATCGTTGCAGTCCCATTATTTCACATCCTCTCTCTGCTCTGCTTTTTTATACCCTTAACATTCCAGTATTGATATTTCCTTTCTGCTTTTAGGTAGGATGATACTATAGCTGATAACTGCCACCTTAAGCAAGCTTATGGTCAATAGCAATAGATCCAGCAGGCTCCAGCTGTCAGTCTCTCTGCTGTCTGCTCTATTTCATTTTCCATATTTTCCATTCCCCTGAGGAAGATTGCTTTCCTCCTGTCCCACCACAACCCCCAAACCCCAGTTCCAGGCTAGACGAAATGGGCAGCACTTTTTTTTTTTTTGTGCATATCATTAAAGCAGCTGCTATCTCAGCAGCAAAATGCTGCTCTATGGTATGAATACTCTGTTCCCCAGTTCTGRTGCCCCACCATAGCAAAGTTCACTGCAGTTCACTGAAGTTAGGGGTCTGCCCACCTCCCACAGCAAAGGAAATGGTTGAACATCAGCATTCCCAGGATGAGGGATACATGAGCTTCAGCTATTTGCACTTGTTAAACTCAAATTCTTACAGAATAAAGGGACTCACCATATGTATGGAGTAAAAAGTTCATCGTTGGTCTCATTAGTATCTTAAAAGTTTAATCATGTTCCTAATCCAGTTATAATAATACTAATGCTCATAGTACAAATTAATACAGAAAAAAGTAATTAAAAATAAAACTGTAAAAACTGTTACACAAGAAAATTTCCTAGTATCTCCCTTTTCTCTGGTGTGATGCTCCACCTGCCAGCRTCCCTCCAGACCCTATGGTCRAAGGCGCCAGTCTTCCTCCAGCAGAAGGTGAGGCTGTCACTGCAATTTGTCACCACCCTAAGGTCTTCACCAGGACGAGTGTGATGTTCGCAGTGGGGTTTCTTCCTTCCTGCTCATGGGTCTGCCTGGGACTGTTTTTAATCCCTCCTCTCCCCACCGCCAGCTCCCTTCTGCCCGGCCCCAGCTCCAGCGGGAGAGTTGCCCAGCGCCCAGCGCGGGTCGCACAGGGCTGTTGTTTGCCAGGCAGGGACTGCCCGGGGGCAGCCCTTGGCCCTGCGGGTGCTCCCGGGGCTGAGCTCAGGCCGGGCGGGCAGGAGGCCCTTGGCCACCAGACCCTGGTGACCACAGCGACAACCAGCTCTGGCCACAGCCAGCCCAGAGCAGCTGGAGACCCTGCGGTGTTGGGTCAGAGCAAAGCCTGTGGCCTTCTGCTAGTGATGGCAAAAATTGTATTTACTCTCCTGTCACAGGCTGTTTCTCTGGTTTGGAGCAAATAGATATCATTGAGGGGAGTTCCTCTGCTCTGACTTAAGGTGTCTGACAAGGGCAGGAGCATGCGAACATGAAGGATGCAACGAGCCTCCTGCTGCAGGTGTCTTCTCTTGACACTGACTGCAGAAGGAGATGAGCTTAGCTTGGACCAGGCACCTACCTAGATGAGGTGAGCTGAGCTGAATCCCGACCCATGCGTCAGGGTACCTTATACCTCAGTTCCTCCTGTTAAAAATGGGGATTAAAACCATCATYAGCTTTCATTAATTATCACTAGAACCAATTGTAACAGTTGTCTTTCTGCTAAGATGKCTGCAAAGAGTTAAACTTCTGTCAATGYCMAAAACAAAGATGCTTATGAATCTASCCAGACTTATGAGGTGCCTCAGCAGAGGGATTTTGCTGAGTCTGTTTGGACTGGAGCTATTTGTGAGAGAGCAGAAGCAAAATAAAGCACAGATGTGTAACTCATCTCATCACATGCAGGACATATAAAGGTTTGGTGTCAAGGCTGAGCAAATGTTGGGGCTCCCTCCAGAAAGGGATAGTTTTATCTCAGCCCAAGGTTAGCCTCTGGGATGAAACATCCTCTGGAGAGGTCTATCTCTTTCCGTTCTCTAGCTGGAAAATCAATCAGAGCTTTTTATTCAAATAAAACTGGGGCGTTCTGAGTTTAAAAGCCTTTTGGTCTTCTTCTAGGAGCCCCCTGCAAAGGTCTCCTCAAAGCTATGGCTGATTCAGAGTCCCATCATCACCACCATTAGCAGGCAATAAAGAAGGACTTAGATTTCAGTATGACCCCAAAGGATATACCAGAACCCACCTTGCACAGCCCACACACCACTCCATTTTGCCTCAGACTGTTGAGACACTGAAAGCATTTAGATTAAAACTAGATATTCCTTTCTGTGCAGTGCAGTCATACTAGCAGGGAAAAGCATCACACAGACTTAAGTAGCAGCATGCAGAAAAGCTTGATGAAAGTCTCAGGGCTCCTTGCTGAGAGAGGGTTTGTTCTCAGAGCAAGGAAACCCTGTCTAGTAGTTTGATTACTTTTGTAATCAGCAAAATAGGTTGAAGGAATTTTATTTCTTTAGCCAAGAAAAGAGAAGCCAAGTGGAGACAGAATAATAGTCTTCCAGGAGACAAAAGATACTTGCAAAAGTGATGAGAGCAATTCTTCTAGTCTACTGGGAGAAAAATAAGAGGAAATCAGCTTAATATTCAGCAAAGAAGATTTAGTTTGGATAGTAGGGGAAACTAGAAGTTGTCTTCATAACAAAACGCTAAAATGGGTTAACAAGGGAGGCTGTAAAATCTCCCTGATTGGAGATCTTCAAGAGCAGTTTAGACAAACTTGTGTTGAACATGATATAGGTGYCCTTGGTCCAGTTTCAGCGCAAGAGACTCAACTGTATTTCTTTGAATCTGTGACTTGACCCTTTCTTTGCGAAGAAAGATGATTACCTTAAAGAAGTTCCACAGTTAATTTCTCTTCACAGTAGGAGGCAAYCTACAAAACCCTGCGTATTTTTGTCTAGCTGCTCGGAAGGGTATCAGTTGCATGCTCTGTTATCCTTTCATCATCTCAGCACACCTATACTGCAGGATGACAAGGTACAGAGGCCAGAACAGCTATCTCAAATAGGTCAGCTATAGCCTGAAGTTCTCCAGTCTAGGGCTATACTTAATTCCACCTACATCTTGCTACATATTACTTCCTATGAGGAAACTTGGATAATTCTCTGTACCAGAGCTCTGTGAGTTGCTCTTCAAAGGTACTACCAGTCTCTGTGGGGAAGGCTTTGAGATTTAGAAGCAATTTAGTTCATCTGAATGTGCCCTTAAGTGCAAATAGTCTTGCAAAGGGTAAAAGTGGGTTACTACCGGAAGGATTGAGTTGAAAGCAAAAGGTTCTGGAGTCTGCTACCAACCTYGTGGCTCCCACTTCCATGATCATGTGTCTTTTTAATGACTTGGCTAGAGATGCTGCCTGCAAGGCAGTCTGGGGAGCTCTTCCCTTTCTGAAAGGCCAGGTTAGGAGGATAAAAACACTGAGTGATCACTACGTGCTGATGCTAAGCTATCAGGTTACTGACAATTGTCAGGTTTCTTCCCTTTAGAATGGTTGTATWTGATGTTTCTGTACAGTGTATTATAGGCTAATTAATGCTGTTAATGATAATGGTTCTACTGCAAGAAGCCGAGCATATTATCTCTATCTATCTTCTTGTCACCTTCCTTTTATCAAACCATTAAAAGAAAGACGGCTATCTAATGGGGCTGTCAACCCTTACCACTCTAATTCACTTACATCCATATGGAAATAGAAAGCATTCCACAGATGTAGGATGGATACTTACACTGATTGTGGAGACTACACATTGGTCTTTTGGCTTACATTTGGTGTCTTTCCTTTTCACTCTGAGCCATGATCCAACTCTTCTCCAAGTTGGAGGCTAATTTATCATCTGCAGTGCACATCTTCAGCTGTTCAGATTTCAATCTGTCATCTTTAATATCAGTTGGAGACACATATATTGTACATTCTCCTAAACCACAAATCAGCAAAGCTGCTCCTTCTTTTTTCAATATACCACAAAGCAATTATAGTGGTTGGAGACTGTTTGCATTAGTGGCATTGCAAAGAGCAGGATAAGTGATATTTCATTTGGGAAAACTGATACTCAGCGGAGATGTTCTTTCTGGGTCAGTCACTACCCCCATGTGAGAGAGCAGGAAATTCTCGACGCTGGCTTCTTGGCAATTAGGAACTGGGGTCTTTCATATTTCTGTGGTGGTGGAAAGAGCCTSAGACACCTTTCCCACGGGAGAAATGATCACAGCAACAGAAATCCATTGGAAAGATAAGAGCAGACTATCCYGATGCTCCAAAGCATTTCAGTCGAGATACTGGTTGAAGATACTACTAGACATTGTGAGGCTGGCAGTAAAATCACAAATTGTTGGCAGAGCGGCGCTAGTGTCTTCCACCCGTTCTCTACAAACTGCGAGCCTGTATTTTTTTCATACTTTTACACCTGGGGAGCTGTGATTCCTGTGGATTTCCTTCTGGCTGCCGCGCAAGTGAGAGCCAAGTCTCATCTGTATGCAACATAGAGGACTCGCTTCATGCGACAGCAGTGAAAGACAGATGCACAACCCCAGTTCTCGTCAGCTGAGGACAGGGAGTCGGGAACTGCGAAGTGCTGTGAGATGTGAATCAACATTAGGAAAAAAATCTAATTAAAGTTAGTCATTGTGAAGACAAGCCACGCACYGAGGCACCCCCTTTGGATTTGGTTTCCCCAGATATAAAACAAGGACAGTTCCAACCCATCTTGTGGAAGAATTGTGAAAGTCCCAAAGCTTCCCRGTGGCATCGTGCAGGGACTGCAAAGTTACAGCAAACCAAGAAGATACTTCTTATTCGACAGCATGACTCCTCAGATTGCCTCTTCCTTGCACCACCAGACTCACCAGCAAGTGAAATAGTTTATGATTTTGCCCTAAGACATCAGATCTATAGGAAATTCATGACGTTTTTTCCTGTCATCCAGCTATCAGCTTGCGTCCTTTGGAAAAAAGAAAGGAATTTCCCGAAGAATTGCTTAGACCTGTTCAAATAAATAAAAACAAAACTTCTCTGAAGATAAAGGGGCCAAGGAAAGTGCATAGACCCTGTGTTTCTGCTGTTAATCTGAAATACCGAGCTCACACAGCGTCTCAATCTGGAGCTGAATCCTGCCGCTGGCAGGAAGGCCCCTACACAGTGATTAATTTTGRAAATTTCTGAACATGCCGTAGCTGTGGTGATGTCCATCAGATCCCAAAGTAACTCTCCTTTTGAGCAGAAAGCCTTGTTGACCTTTTATGCCCTACCTAGAGGTTGTGATGCCTGCTGTAACTGAAGAGATGAAAGAAAAATATACTAAAACTCTAGAGCTAGACTTCAAAACTTGAATTCAGAACTGAAGTTTTTTAAAGCTGTGTTTGAGTATGATTCAAGCCTCGTGCAAACAACCTGGGTGATGAACAGCATAGGCAGAATGGGACAGGGCTGGGAAGTGACTCTGCAGAGCTGAAGCTGTGGGTCCGATCCAGACTGTTTATCCCCAGGTTGACTCCATCATTTACTCTGGTTGTACACTGATGTAACTGGGCTTGTATCTAGCCCTGTGGCTGAAGGGCTGCGACTTTGGTGTCCTATGTATACAGAGGATGTGAGAAATGGGTCTCATTAGCCAGTTGTTGAAAGACTATAGAAATAAAAAATTTAAATCTGCACAGAACTTCCTACCCCAGAGGCTCTGAAAATACCAGACAAATGGTTCAGCTTCCTCCTAGATCCAGTTTTGGGCAGCTGTAAATCATCTTGAGTAACGTTTAATCTTCATTTCAGTCAAAACACCCCTGATCTGGCGACAAGTTTTGATGTAATCTGATTGAAGTGTGCCCGTGAAATGCTATGAAACATAAACACTAGGGATGGCAAAAATCATAGGAACATGCCTAGTCATCTATTTACATCTGAAAACATCCCTGGAGATAATGCCTGATTTTGTTCTACAAATGAGGAATAATGAGAAAGAGAACATTGGCCAATGGGTGCCATTTTTGTAAATGCCATCCGCGGATTCAACATTTGTCCCCATTTATTTCACGGAGGTATTTGTTTTTTTCAGACCTCACACGGCAGACTGCGCTATTAACTGTCTCTCTGCTTTTTTTTCCTGGCATTCTTGTTCCATCTCCGAAATTCAACAGGCTTTTCCTGTTGATGAAATGGCCTGATCCAAAGGCTGTTGAAAACAACAGAAGTCTCTGATTTGGGGTCGCCAGGAGACTTTGAGTCAGACCTAGGTAGTGCAGGTAGGAAGGGGATTTCTGCCAGTACTCAACTTTTAATTAATATTTATAAAAATAATGATAATTATCAAATGTCAGGTTATGATTACAATTTTTTGCTGGATTATTGCATATATCAAGAYGTGCTCCTAGCTAATCCATGCAAACTTCTTTCTACCTCTGTAACATGCTTGTCATCCTGTTCTCTCCTCCCGCTACCTGCTAATTTTTTCCCTGCTGAGTACATCATACTTTTTGGGATATTCCTGCGCTGCAAAGAAGAGGCATTATTGCAACATGCATGGGAATACCAGAGTCAGCCTTCCTCTAGTTTGCTTGGTGCAGCATCATCATCCTGAGTCTTGATGAAAGGACTGGAAAGGGGCCCTGTGTCTTGTGAACCAGCAGCGCTTATTGATCCCTTTCCCCATGTCTATAACCAGTTTATTTATTCTATTAGACCCTATGCAATCTGCTATCTCTGCACTCAGTAACTATGCTGCTGTAWATTGGTACCAGTTTCCCCATGGACAAGTTGGGAGGTATCACGATACCCAAGCAAGTACACAGAAACCCAGGTAGACATATCTAACCCATGACTTATCCCTTGCTCTCCTGCCATTCGATGTAAGGAAGACGCACCCTTGTCTCTCTCTGATTAGCTAAGTGTTGAGTGTATGGGTGAGAAATGTCTAGCACAATGGGGCTGTAACCCAGCTGGTGCATCTAGCTACAATTCCACATATAAGCCATAAACATTAGTAATATTTGCATATTCGTCCAGCATTCTACAGATCCATGGAGACRTGTTCCCTATATCAAAGAGCTTGAAGTCAAAAACCTTGAGGTTGCTCAGACAAATCCCTATTGCCTTCAAGGAYTGCAGAAATCCAACAAATACATGATGTAGGACCAGACGGAAGGGGAGGGTAGAACAGAAATTATTGGCAAGAGTACATGCAAGGAGGGATTTGAGGAGAGGTGGGCTCGGAGGAAGGACAGAGAGGTAGAAGAGTCCTCTTTATCAAAGACACTAAGCAATGGCTTTTACATATGTGGAAATACACTTCTGCATGAAACTAAAAAAAAACCAAAAAATTTTCTCTGATGGGCTTATTTCCTTGCCTTTATGAACAAGCTGTATTTGATTCTCATTTGTATAAAGGTCTCCTTACATCATTCAGCACTAACAAAACAGTTTTACGGTGTGTTTACCTTCATTTAAAATACCCCTAGAAAGGCTTTCATATAAGAATAGAGTTGATCATTTCATTTTTCCCCACATTTTTAATTTCCCTTTTCACTCTCAAAAACCTCTCTAAGTTAATTCATTGGGAAGGAAAATAAAAAAAGAACTATTTTAATGGAACATTAAGTTGTGATTTAAACCCACAAGAGCCAGAAAATGTGGAGTTAAAGCTCCCAAAGCCCAGTGTTATATTCTCAAGTAATGAAAGGCCCTATGTCCTAGCATAATGATTTGGAGAAGGGGTCAGAATTATAGTGGTCCAGGGAGCTTTAACTCCTCAGCCTTGAATCACAACTTGATCCTTCTGCTATTGCACTTCTCTCTCACTTTCTAAAGTATTTTAAGTATTGTAAAGAGAAAACAATCTCTGTTAACCTCTAATATTCTAAATATATTTTATGCACTAAATACTACTCAATTTTATATCACACACTTTTTTAATATCACACATTTGGTTTAATGGTCCAATTTGTGCAAAAATACTCCAGGAAAACACTTTCAATGAGGCTTCTCCATTCATCTGAAACTGTAATACAAACATGATGATACACAGATGTATAAAGAGAGGGAAAGGCAGACAGACTTTAATGGAAGGAGTGGAAGRTCATTCTTGAACAGTGTCTGGCTGCATCTAGAAGGTTAGAGAAATTCGATTTTAAAGGGAAAGAGGCGTGGGTGGAGAGAGAACAGGCATAAATTGGGATCTGGAAGAACAGATCCATGCCTGTGGATATTTCACTCTGTAAGACGTACAGGGTGCCTGGTCCTTCCTCATGTCATCTGATGCACCTTCCTTTCCTGTTCTAAGCTGAGCCTTCAGGCTCAGCCAAGAAGAGTTGAGACCAAACCCCCTTTAATCTTTCACCCCTGTCATTTCCCAGAGTCCTGCCAAGCTTCAAAAAACTCCAGTGCTTCCCAGTAGACTCTGTGGGACACTGTTAATTAGTGCAGGAACAGGGGGCATTAGGTGAATTGCAAGAACCAGCAGGTTGTCAGGGTTGCAGAATAATTATATGAAGGGCGTTCGTTTAAGTCACAGAAAGGGTTGAGCTGTTGGATGAAATCCTGGCTTTGGAGAAGTCAGTGGAGGATTTGCCTGTGATTTCAGTGGGACCAGTTTCCCCCCCTGTACGCACACACACTCACATGTGCTCCATCCTTTTCCTAGACCTATTCCCAAATCTGTGACTGATCCCATGTAGCCTGAGGTACTTTGTGCCTCTATGCTCTTGTCTTCCTTGCCATCCGTGAAACAGAGTGAATGCTATTCCTCCACCCTTCCTAGAGCGCTCTGAGATCCACACATGGAAAAGGGTTTGCTTTCCACCCTGTCACCAAGCTGCTGGTCCTGCTTTCAGTGAAGTCCCGACTCGTGTGGGCTCTGGAGGCAGCAGATGGTGGCYTCCATTGAGCTGAGCTCCCAGTGGCATCTTTGGTTTTCTTGCCAGCAAATTTCCATCACTCACTGGAGAAAATAACTGCCAAGACTGTTTTTGTCCCTGGTTATTTGGTTTTCTGATCATGATGAGCTAACCAGTGGCCAGTGATCCCAGTATGGTATTTGCTTGCTGATACCAAGGGTCAAAGCATAAGGACTGATCCCTTTAGGGCTAAAATTTCCAAAYGTCCATGAAATTCCATTTTGCYTTCCTCTCTTATTCACACAGGCTAGTTCTGAGTGGAGGGAAATGCAGCTGTAGCCTAGCTGAGGAAGGCAATAAATAGATGGAGGAAGGTTTATTCTATGATCTGGAAAGAAACCSATGCGGTAGAGCAAACTGGCCATCGGTGCAGTCTGGTTTTGCCTCTTGGTCTGTGTGTGGCTATTAGCACTTGTGAGACTGCTGGGATTTGATGGGCTTGAATCACACCGGGTGCAGAAAGAGGTGTTTGCTCAGGCTGTGAYCTCCACCACCCTTTCTTCATTGCAGGGATCCCTGCCTGAGTCTGAAAGTGCACTTGAATCCTGTAAGACAACCCGCTTGTGTCCCTGGTTTAGATCCAGTCCCATTTCTACCAGTGCAACCCTTCCCTGACCGTTAGTCATTTCTGCATGCCCTAAGCTCCCGYCAGGCACCACCCAGCAGGCCCTTCTGTAACATGCGTGGGGATTGCCTCTGTATGAGGAGAAGTTTTATAGAGAAGTTTTCTGGCTTTCTTTTTAACGGAAGGGACTCCACAGGCACAAGACTAGTGGTATCTTTCTTCGCAAGGTCCTTCTAGAGGCAACACTGGTGTTATCTGTCCGGGGAGAAAGGGCTTTGGAACAGAGGTGGCCAGCACCATCAGAAAGGCAGAGGAGACACGAAGCCTTAGCAGCTTGCAACTTTCCTATGGCACAGGGGAAAACAGCTTTGTGCAAACGTAAAGAGCGGAGGAACATGGGCCAAGGCCAGAGTGTATGTACACTGTTGCCTCTCAAATAAAAGCTTTTCCATTGCATCTTGACTCACAAAGCAGGTGTGATTTAGTGATATAGGCAGATCTATGTCGAACCAGCAAATAAATCCCAGAAYGGACAGTACATATACACATAGTCTTTGGAATTACTAGCAGCCTTTTGACCTATCAATATCTGTGAAATCAGAATTAACCCATCTGGGCTGCGTATTTAAACCCCTTGGCCAACCCCATGCAGCACTATAATAGCCCTGTTGACCTTTGGCCAAGTRCAATCTTACATACTGGCTCTGTAGCCCACTGTGGCACTTGTTGACTGGCCCCATGATGTGAAAATATCCATGTGCCTGTCTCTCTCCCCTGTATGAAAAGAGCTGGAATTACAGTACTGAGAAGGCAATGATCTTCATGAATTAATCCACCAGCACATCACACAAATTTAGCCGTGTCCATAAAATTGGATTTCCTGATAGCTGTGGGGATTTGCACTGCGCTCAGCCCTGACTCAGGTATTACAGGCATTCAGCTGTGCAAACAGCAGAGATGACGGCACACAGCTGCCTTCAGAAAAAGCTCAAAGAAGCTGTAAGTACTGTGTGCGTTCRGCTCTGCTTAGTGACACTGGTCATGCTTGCAGCAAGGGAATGGGCCACAGGCCAAAAAGCATAGCAAAAGCGAAAACGTGTTGGAGGGAAGYTAGCACCTTCTTGACTTGTTTTGACTCACAAAAGAACATTAACAGGGTTTCTGTTCCTTCCCACCTCTTTATGATATTAAAAAATAGCCTGGGAGAGTCTGTATCAGCTGTTTTTTGTTTTCTTTCCTGCTTGCTTTTTACCTTAGAAATAGTAAAAACACGAAGCATCAGCGATATGAACATGGAGGGAGGGTCTCAATTGTGCTCGGAAGGTTTCTCACTCTTTATTAGAGAGGTTTGGAAGTCTTTAATGAAACTCCTTCTTCTCGCCTGGTACTTAGGCCTTCAGGTTGAAGGGGAGTTAAAAATGAAACAAATTCCAGCTGCAAGATTAATTATAACGCCTGTCCCCTTCTCAGTTATTCACTGTCCATCTCCTTTGACATCCTGGCCCTTCTAGCCACAGATTTGTCATTTGGTTTTGTTTTTTTAATAGTGGAAGTACTTCTCTAGAACAGTGTTTCTGTAGTGCTATCCATCTTTCCAGCACTTTGCAGCCATTAACTAATTGAGCTTCTAAATAATGCCATGAGGTGGAAAAAGCTGTCTGTGTTTTTACAAACAGGTCACAGTCAAAGGCAGGGGTGGGCARTAGCATGCCAGGAGCACGGGCATTGCAAAGGTGGCTTGGTAGTTCCTTGCAAGACTTGTTCCAGACAACGGAGAAAATCAATTCTCCAGGGAATGGCGATCTCGATTAGGCTGTATCACACTTTGGTGGAGGACCTTGCATACGTGCCAAGTGTTAGTTCAGGAATCTTATACTTGCTGGCCCTGGACTGCTCCTTAGGAGTCATTTTCAGAGCAATTTGGATGAATTATCTGGGCTGGTAACAGACTGCTCCTTTCAGCTAGTGCTTATTCCTAGCTTGTGGCTTGGAGCCAGAAACAAGATCCTGACAATGCAACTTAACTATTTTAAACAAGAGATAACTGAGAGTGGATGCCATAGACATCTATGAAACCATGAGTGCCATTGAGTAAAGAAGAGGCAAAGCTAGTTCACCATCTCTTCTGATACAAAAACGAGGAGGCATCAACTCTCCCAGGCAGACAGCACTTTGCAGAAAGCAAGCTGAAAACAAACACAAGGACATCCTTCAGACTGCGAATGGTTGTTCTGTCGGCTGCCTTCACACGGCATATCGCAAATGCTAGACATTTACACAGGTTAAAAAAGACATTGGACAAATTCCCAAAAGAAAATAAAATCTGCCTCCTAAATTTAGAGGTCCCCTTCCCAGGCACCTGCTGCGGACCCTGCCAGATAGGACATTGCCGTGGCTGTTCTGGGGTTTAAGGCAATGGCAAATACTGTGCAACATCTCAGTCCAGCCAGGACTTCTGGTGCTTTCAGAAGCCACCCCATCTCCAGGAGGCTGGTGACCAGTTCTCGAGCCCACCATGAGACACTCAGATGCCACCAGGGGACATCTCTGAGCTTCATGCCTCAGGCGCAAGGACTCCCTGCAGTAGTTGATCCCCTTGTTGGCAGCGGGGGAAGGACGGACTTGCACAAATCCACAGCGATGGGTTAAACCTCGCTGACAGGCTGTGGGCATGCATGTGTGCAGGAAGACTGCAAAGGCCACTTCCCAAACTGCACCTGTTTTGCAGCTAAATAAAGCTAGAACAGCCTGGCAGCTTTTGCAGCCACTAAACCCACTAGTTATTCAGGTTTAGTAGCAGACGCAGAGCTGGGTAGCAAACCACAGAGAATGGATTTGGGCTCAGTCCCATCCATGGACCACTGAGTGTGATGACCTGCTGGCGAGCCAAGCCATTAAACTTAAAAGTGCCAGCTGGAGAGACCTGTCATGAAACAACGAGAGCAGAGAGAACAGCACGGGAGCCACCTCTGCACCCAGCCGCAGGCTGAGCACCCCCTAAAATGCCTCCCTGAGGCAGAGGCAGGAAGGTACCAGGCTTTTTCTCCTTTACTCTTGCAGATTCTCCACTAGCAAACACAAATCCATAGCACGCTTTGGTCTCCATGGCATGGATTTACTGGATAATATTGCACCCTGCCAAACTTAAAGCAAATGCTGTCTTTATTTCTCAGTCCAGAGTTTTACGCAGTGTCAGGCACGGATTTACCAAATGCGCTAAGGTTGCTTTAGCATCAATCCCACATTGACAGCTTCATCCTCACCCCTACTTTGCACTCTCCCAACACGATGCTGGCACCTCTCGAGCTCCAGTTGCTGCGTGATGTTGTCACGTCCCTCCAGCTCCTGCAAAGCCAAAGAGAGAAGGTTGCCAAGGCCTGCAAAGGAGCACGGCGTGGCCCTGGGCATGTGTGTTTGCTCTGCTGTCTCTCGTCTCATCTCCTCTTACCTTTGCAGCCCCTCGTGAGGGGGCTGACATTGGAGGAAAGAGGTGAAGAATGCAGCCTCTAAGTGCTTCTAAGGCTTTTTTAGCTGAACGTATTTCTAAATAGCCTATTCTTTGYGTAATTACACTGCACCTTGTTAATTCCTGTTACAGATTCCCTTTGTTCCTTCCAGGGCATCAAGGAGGATGATAGGAGTCTGTCACCTGTCTAGGGAGAAGCCTTTCCATATATTTCCACATAGCCTAAAACTCCATCAGAGCAAAACACCCCCAGGTGGTTCATTTTTGGAGTTCATACCAGGTGGTGGTTTCTCAAAGCAGGGCTGGGTCGCATGCTGCAGCCCCGTGCCCTTCCTTCTGCAGACGTCAGACACCGCATGGGACAGGTAAAGGAGGTGGAAGTGGCAGACTGTGATTGCAGCTGACACCAGCAGCAGATCTCAGAGCAGAAGGGAGTGAGCTGGTTGGCAGCAGGCTTCCCTTTGAAAAGATATTTAGGGGGAAACTGCAGGTTTTGCAAGGCTGGAACTTTCAGAGATAATTTTTGCTTTTTAACTTGTCTGTTAAAAAAAGCTCTGAGCTGTTTTCTTTTTTTGTTGTTGTAGAAATCCATGTTTCCTTTTGTGTCATCACAACAAGTACTGCCAGGATGAGAGTTGCTGTTGTGCCCTGAGGGGATTTCTCTTGGGTCTGGTAGGAGGGAAGGATGCTTCAAACCTCCTTTCTTGTGGCTGGACCCCTTGGTTTTGTGGCATCTCCAGTGGCATGACAACCTCCTGTTTGCCCAAACCGTTCGGGACATCACGGGGGCTTTTCTGGCTAGAAGGTATGACCACTGAGTAGAGCTGAAAATAGGACTGCAGAATATGAGGGAGTCTCTCAGCAATGCAGGCTTCCAACGATTTCAGGCTTTGAAGGAAAGGACCAAGGCTGTGACCTGACTGGAGAGCTAGAGCGTTACATAGAATAAATAACAATAATAGCAGAGTTATTCCTGTGTGACACGTGCCCTTTTGTATCTGATTAATGCTTACCCAGTAAACACAGCCTGGGGAAGCGGCGCGTGAGGTTGTGCACCCATCCCTGCGCGCGGCGCAGGCAGTCCACTCCAGCATCGCTCTCACGGTTACCATGATACTGTTATTGTTGCCTCCTTCTTCTCTCTCTGTCCCCATTGACTCCAGGCAGATTAGAAGAGAGAGATGATGGATGGTTGGATTAGATGCTGCAACACCTACTTCACGTTTCTAAAGCAGTATTTTTCTGTCCTATTTGGATGCCTCTYTCTCATTGTGAGCACAGAACAGAGAATAACAGGGGACTATTGTTGCAGAGCAGTGACTCTAGTTTACACGTACATGCAGCATGAATCCATTCATGGCATTTWAAAAAAAAAAGCAAGCTGACAAATATAATCAATTACAGCAAGCCAGCTGCAAGGTGAAATGGAATAACCACGTGCTTCGCCATTCAAGGTTCAGTGAAGGTCCCAGGCAGCGAAAGAGGAGAGATTACTTTGGCCTTTAAGGAGAGCTACCTCTTTTCTGCTCAAAGGCTGAGTCCCACATAATCCAATTTCACATCCTGCCTTTAAAATGTTATTGGATCTTCCTRGGATTGATAAATGTTGGAACTCCCAGAGGGGGAACTGCGTGAAATAGCCACAAGCCAAGGTCTCCAACCTTTATTTACAGGACTGGAATAACACAGGTGAGCCTTGAGCAGGGCTTGCAATTAAAACTCTCCTTCCCAGAGCTAGATCTGCTATCAAGGGGCTATACTGTACTGCTGGGTTTCGAACAGAGCTCTTGACTTTAGTGTGAAGATCTTCAAGAACCACTAGCTGTTTCTACGTCCCCAATGGCTGGAAGAACTGGTATGGACACCGTGCATTGGGGCCCTTCTGCCTATGTGGTGCCCTTAGTGTCTGCCCTATAGCTGTGCCTGGTGCTGACCCATAAACCCATGGGAGTGTGTGGGCTTTACGGCACTGTTCGGGTTTGTGGGGTTGCACATGGGTGAGAACACACGGCCTTGCTTCTGCATCTCCTGTCACCGCTGGCCACAGGGCACCTTTAGGGCAAAATCAGTGTGAATGCTCAAGGGCACAAAGCAGTGGGGTCCTAATGCGATGCCGATGGTGGGTTCCTGAACTGGGTGTTTCACTGAAGTATCCAAGGGTCAACAGAGAAGCTGTGGGTCTCCCTTTCCTCTACAGGACTTTATTGGACTAATACAGAAATGTTATAATTTAATGTTTGTAACATCTTGCATAAATTGCATTCACGAATCCTCCTCCCACATCATTAGGACAGCTGTCTCAGAGGGCTATGCTACTTCCAGGGCAYGACCTGGGTGATATTTCTTATCTGGAAGATCATATGCAATGCAAATAATTTAGGACAATATGTAAGACTGCAAATCACAGACTGGTGTTTTCTAGCATTCTTGCATGTGCTGGAGACAGCATTTCTGCAGGAGGAAGGGAGCAGGCTGGTGACAACCGAAGTCATTTCTTGCTGCTCTCCTTACTTGGTGCAGGAGATGAGCTGGTGTTCATGGACTGTGTTGGACCTAGGTCCTAACACCACCCTGGGACAGAGAGCCCAGGGGARAAAAACAAAGAGAAGTCATCAGCTGGCACAGTCACTGGAGAGCAGGAGGYTGAGTCATAAAAGAGTTGTCCTCAAACCTTGCCCAAAGGCTGGAAGAGCTGGTGACCCCAGTGAACTGTTAATACAATCAGCTTTTACCACTCCCCCCCCCAAAAAAAAAATCACAAGAAACCAGAAAACCCTATCTGAATCATCAGAAAAATGCTAGGTACCTGTTGGAGAGGCTGGGAGTTTCAGGACTGTTGTCACAGTAAAGGGAGGAGAGGGATGAATATTTCTGAATTCCTGGCTATTGTAGCAGTGGAGTATTCATGGGGAGCACTTATTTGGAAATCCTACAGTGACTCCTTTTAAAAAAATATAGCTGCAGCTTTTCCAGGGCAGGAGCTGTATTGGGAAAGATTTGGCACACACTAAATAATAATAATTATTATTATTGTAACRATCATAATTACAATAATTACAAGGAGGGCAACGCTCTGCAGGAGTCACGSATGAATAGGGTGCTATATAGATGCCAAGCGTTATTGGGTTTTCCCTTCCTCCCTGCAGCCGAAAGCTGGCTGCATTGCTCGCAAAGCAGAAGGAAACAGTACCAGATACACACACACACACTCACATCCACACGCTGCTTCTGTGCGTGTGTGTCAAGATCAGAGTGTCAGGTATAAAATGCTGCCAGAGCCTGGTAGGGAAAGAATTGACAAGGGAATCCAGCGTTATCTGGAACTGCTCTCTCCAGAGAGGATGGAAATCTTTGATAGGTTCACTCCAGGGGAAAGCACTTCGGAGGATAAGAGGCATTGATGTGCGCCGAGCAAAAGGCAACCCGTGTGCACGCCGGCGCAGCAGCGGGGTTTGGGCTGACATGCATCCTTTTTTTTCTCTCCCTTTTTTCCTCTTCTTTTTCCCTTTCCCATCTTTCCTTTTTTTTTTTTTTTTTCCTTTTCCAAGCAGTCCCAGGTCTCCCAGTGATGCGGGATGTTAAATAGACCCGAGTCGCGCTGGTGCCCGCAGGGTATGTGTGAGCAGGGGAAGCTGAGAGCAGGGGATGAGGGGAAGGAGGGAGGGTGAATGTCAACAGGCAAATCTGAAAAGCAAACTCGGGAAACGCCTGCGTACGCGTGTGTGCATGCAGGTGGAGTCTCCAATGGAGTAGAGAAAATATTTTCACAAATTTTCCCATGTTTGGGCARGAGGGAAAGGTGGAATGAAACCAGAGCCTGGTTTTCTCCCGAGGAAAATCTGCCGCAATATTCTGGTTGTTTTGTAATTCARCGATCCTTCCTTGCCTCCCTAGGAGTCAGGCACTGTTCCTGGCACGCAGCACACACTGCCGTGGGAGAGGTTTTAAGCCTCTTTGATGCCATCTAACTTCCCTGCTGCTGCAAAACCCGAACACAAGCGAGAGCAGGTCCAGGCACTCTTCTGCCATATGGCCCCAAATCCTAATCCCTTCTTCTGGCACGGTGTATTATAGCCAGAATTTGGAGCAGGTCCTTTCCCAGTCCAGATAATTYGCCCGTGGTCAGGGGCTTAGGCTGGTTTGAGGTTGGTGGAAAGCACGCTGCAGACACGAGGTGCTCACCCGGCGGCTTTCTTTCCTTTACGCCGTGGGAGCTGTTTAGGGAAGTTGGCAGTTGTTTGTGGGTATTTTGAGTGGGACTTTTCTCAGCTAACTGCAGATTGCTGAGAAGTAGGTGGTTATGTCTGAGCTGCTTTATTGCCGAGACTTTGCTTTACAGTCGGGAAAGAGAGATGGTTCCTCCTCGAGCACAATTCATCTCTCCCAGCTGAGCTGAATTGCACCCTGGAAGTTCCTCTTCCTCTCCATCGGCTATAAAAGGCGTCTAGACAACTCGCTCAGATTTACACGTCCGAACTGATGACACATAAAGTTAGACGGATGAATCCCAGCCAGGCATCATTCTTYCCCTTTTACACCGGGAGGCTTTTTTTCATTCTGCTCCGGCTTTTTCCACTCCTGCTTGGCAGAAAGGGATGGAGAAAATGGTGACGTGGGGATGCAGTGCAGGGGGAAGCAGCAGACCCTCGGACCGGAGAGGCGGGTAGGCCTAACACGGTCCATAAGTGCTGTCACAGATGTCTAGGGGAGCTCCATGAAACCATGGTGAACTTTTCCCCTTTTTATTAACTAGCACTCACCAGCAAATGTGCAAACAAATAAAACAGAAGAAAACCAAGCAATATTTGAATTTGCAAAGCTTACCTTTATTTTTGAACTCTCTCACAGCACCATGCCACAAGCAAGTCCAGGGGGTGTTTTTACATATATTTTCATAGTTCTTGATGAAGAAAGGTTGAGAAACACTGGCATAGGGCTCTCTATCAGCCTACCATGGGGCAGCTGTGGGTGGAGAGATGCAATCGCTGCTTTCCCCTCCAGATCGGAGCTGCTGCAAAATCCTGGGAGTTGCTCTTTGCTTGTGGACTCTTGTGCAATAACTGGTTGCCTCGTGGGAACATGTCCCACWGGTGCCAGCACGCTGAGTTTTGCATGGGCAGAGTCGTGCTGCAGCTCCGCTGAGCCACAGCAGACAGCACCGAGCTTTCGTAGGGAGCTTTATGTGAGGTTACTGCTTGGGGACTCTTCCCCGGGATGTAGCATGGCGATGGCAGCTGTACTGTTTTTTTTTTTTCAAGCTAAGTAGAGTCTCGCTTGCTCTGTAAGCAGGGAGGAGCTTGCTAAATGCTGTTTGGATAACTTCTTTGGAAAATGGCCCTCTTTTCTCTGCATCATTTCTGAACCACTGGCCCTAACAGAGAGCTCTGAGAGGTGTGAGGTCCATAGCCTTTTGTGGGAATGAAAATGAACTCAAAGCAACGTGTAGTCATTAGAGCCTCTCTTCGCACTGGCCAAGACCCTACTCTCTCCCAGATGGAGGGATTTCATCCCTCACTGCCTTACCCTCTTTCTCTCAGTAGACCTGCCCTGAAAGGCAAAACAGCCTGGTTTAAATCCCTGCTTTGAAGCAAATTAAGATAGTCCATGGATGCTCATGTGCGGTCATTTCCCACAGTTGTGATGAACAGCTTTACCTGCCTGGGCACTTATGAGTGCAAGGAGGAGAGAGACTATCCTTCCTTTAACAATCTTTCCTTTTCTTAAAGTTACCCAAGAAATAAAGGTGAGGGTTTGTTGCGGTTAACTCATACCAGCCAGGTTTCGGTTGATTGTAGTTCTTGGGCAGAATCAGTTTTGGTGAACTCTACCCCAAACAATATTTCTTTGCTTTTTGTTGTGTTTATTTCAGCCACCAAGCTTAAAAAAGCCATTTCTTCCCAGGGTCAATCCTGAGAGCAGATGTGCGAATCCATCTAGGGGGACGTRGAAGAGGTGGGAATTCCCCTGCCGTGCTTGGCACAGTTAACCTCAAGAGATCCAGCCACAAGGCACAAAGGTAGAGTCAGACTAGGATCCTATTAGAGGCCTGTCTGAAATAAGGAACAGATCATGACTGTCAAAAGGCTGTAACAAATCACCGTGGTGGACCTGATGGGAGACGGCTTGCGGTAACCAGCACCGAGGCAAAGCCTCTTCCCAGCAGAGACTCCAAACCGAGATGGTCCGTGGCTTTCTGGTTTATCGAGTGTGTTTGCATAGTGTCATTAGCACATTCTCTGGCATTCTTGAATATGCATCATTGACTAGTTAGCTTTACTACACCAACAGCTCTGCGCAGGCAAGCAGCACACRCTGTGAACAGAAATGAACATTCGACAGAGGGAAGCACAGACTTCCCTAAGACTAGAGATAACAGAGGGGATCCCTTAATTAATAATCTTTGAGCRCTTTGGGTGCAAGGGTCTGGGGAGTGGTGGTTTTCAGCTGTGGGAAGACTGTGTCTGGCACGCAGCGAGGGCTGAAACGGTATTGCATCGATGCAGGCTGGTGTCAGCGTGGGCTCCTCCAGGACCTTGGTCCTGGTCTCCGCATCCCCATGYGATTAGCGCTGGAGACAGGTGTAGCAGTGGGGAGATTGGGAAGAGCCTGCACCTTGCCTATGTGGCTAAACCATCCTGGGCTCCCAGGCAGTGCTGAGAGATTCACTGAGGGAAGAAGAGAGCTGATTGCCATGGGAACTCTTCAGTGAAGTACAATGCAGGTCTTCTGGTCCAAGATAAGCKGGGAATATAGGGAAAGAACATTCCCAGGTCCAAGGGATTCTGCTTTTTTTTGCTCCCTGGTTACTTGCAGGCACAGATTTACAKGCAGACTAAACAGGCTGTAGCTGGGCTCTGCCACACACTCCCAAGCTGTCTATGCAGCACCCTCAACCAGAGCTGGGCTACATTGGTCCCCTGTGCTCTTAGTCTGTAAAATTCCAGTGCTGCCAGGGCTCTCCTGTTTTTGCCACCCCCCCAGAGGGCTGAAGAAGGCAAATCATTGCTACTATTCACTATAATGCGGTAACTCCTATGCGTGCCAAGCAGAATTGCAAGCCCCTCATGCTGGGTGGTGGAGGAACACATGACTACCTTCCTGCTCTCCGGCAGTTTGTAGCCCAAATGCACAAAAAGAGTAATTTGCTCTGGAGAGAGATTGCATTGGAAGACGTGGCAGGAATTTCTCTTCCCGTTGACACAATCCAGTGTTTCAACCACAAAAACATCCATCTTTTCTGTGCCTCTTCCAGTCCCGTAGGCTCTAGCGTGTTTACTCTGAGTCAGTGTGGCTGATTTATTCCTAAGAAGCTCTCATAAGGACAATGACTGCTTTAAGTTTTAAGCTTTAAAACCCACTGAACAGCCGCAGAGAACCTCTGCTACATGTTCCCATCAGCATTTTTCCTTCCTGGGTAAGATGCACCTTCACAGAGATTATAAAGGGAATTATAAATTTTAACAGCTGGGGTGAGCATCCCAAATAGCTGCCTGTTGTTTGAAAGCACTGTGGGTTTCGATTTTGGTAAAGCTTTGACTTTACCTAGTGGCACAGAGGATCGTAAGGGACAATTTAGTCATATGGCATCTACAGTGCACTGCTTCTCTGCCTTTTAAATTGCAGCTGCCTCTGGGGTGGAGCACATCAGTCTGAGACTGTGCATGGGGGCAGCAGCAGCTCGAAGACGAGAGGCGAAAGACAGTCTGGGATTCAAGGGGAAAAACTGAGGCAGGGCCAAAAGGTGGGATTTAGAAATACTAATTCTTCAGCCTGAAGCTGGAACAGGATCCCCAGGCTAAAACTCTGGATGCTCAGAGGCAAGTTGCCTGGCGGCAACAGTGCAACAGGGATGGATCTGGACCTTTTGCTCCCACAAATGAAAGCAGTTCTGCACAGAGGCCAGAGTAAGGCCTTTCAGAGAGATAAGTAGTTCTGACTATTATTGCTTACAAGGTCTTCGAGCAAAGGGAGAAATCTTATCGCAAGAATCTGTTAATTTGGCAAATCTGTCAGCAGCATCTCCCCAGGGATGGCGGTCTCGCCGGGTCAGAGAGATGGAGCTCCTCAGCGGGAGATAAGGGACACTCATCGCACTGCTGAGCAGAGATGCCAGCCCAGCAGCACGCGCAGATGATGCTCCCTCACTTTCTTTCCTCCTGCTGCTTCACTGTTATGCAGTAATGGAAGGATATTTTTGGCCAAGGATGGAGGGTTAAACCCCTTTCCATCATGAAAATGCTGAATGGTGTCAATCTAGAATGGTTAAATTGTTGGGATGCTCCCAGGTATTCCCGTGGCTCGTGCAGTGCTGCAGGAGCTCAGGCGGTCCTGCGGGTCGTAAGCAATATAGCTCCTTACTTCAAAACGCCTGCAGAATTAGCAAGGAGGTCATCCTAAAGTGCTGCGAGGCACAATCAGTTCAAGAGCACACTTGGAAATCTCATTCCTGTCCCAGGAGACACTTTCCAGATTTAGTCAAAAAAAAAAAAAAAAAAAAAAAAAATCCTGCCCTGCATTTGGAAAACTGTCAAAACCTCAAATATCTTCCTGGATGGACTTCTTAAAACAATGTGGGTTGAGTTATGGGAAACATTTCCTTCCAGCTAGCGCAGAAGTGGGCAGCCTGGAGCTGGAAATGCCTTTCCCAATATTGCTTAGCTGCCTGGTGGCTTCTGACTTTTTCCAGGACCCACAAATATCAGAGAATCCTGCATTCCTGTTCTGAGCTCAGGATGCGGGATTTCCCTCTCCGAGCTGGGGCAACCAGGCTACTTGCAGGAAAACTTTCAGCCTCATATCACTAGCCAGCTGAAAGATGGAGGATTTGGTTCAGAAAAACAGTCGGGCTGCAGTTATTTACAAGCAAACAATTCCCAGTGTGGGATTGCACTGACCTTATAAACGATGCGAGTGAACTTGTTGGCTCCTTCCTTCCCTCGGTGGAATTAGTTCCGTACCGCGCTTCGCAGTCCATTTCTTGTGGTCTGGACTTGTATGTATTTTATTACATAAACATATATTTAACCCCCCCCTTCAAAACTATTTCCTGATGATATTTAAAACTCTGCATCATCCTAGGGCATCAACCGGATGAAAAAATAATTGAAACCATTAAAATTAGCTTTTCTTTCAGGAAAAAAACCCCCTAAACTTCCGGAATCTGTGTTTCTCTTCCTGAATTATGCAGTCCCTGGAATGCCTCAGCCATGGGTGTTTTAATGCTCTAACGAAATCATGATCCGCTGAGGTTTCCCAGTGACTTGTAATATTACATTTCTGACCGCGCGGGGCCCGCAGAGACCTGGTGACACCTGACTTGCTGGCTCTGGCTCAAAGCAGGGTTTGCATCCACAGTCTGCTCTTGGATATCAATTATGCTCCTAAATTTCCCTTAGAATGGCAATCAAATCTGGGAGTTTTCCCTCTGGTTTCCGTCTTGCCTGAGTGTAGCAATTATAACCCTGTGCTGGTGCTGATTTGGCATGAAAGAGGCAGCGTTGATGGGCACTGCGTGGAGTGAGGGCTGTGCTGATGCCGAATAACTTTTGGCTAGGTTAGGTGGTTTTTCTTTTCATTTCATGGTTATTTTACTGATTACCTGCCCTGGGCAAACCTGCAGTCCTGTTTTTCTCTATCTGTGTTTTCTATGGGTGTAACTGATATGTTTAAAGGTGGGATTTAAAAAAAATAAGCAAGCAGTCCAGGCTGATGCCTGGTGTGCGTATTCCCAAACCGCTTTGAAATGACTAATTTTCCTCTCAGCAGAGGGGAATTAACCTGTGTTTATGTAGACTATGTTTATTCTGGGCTAAATATCACCTTTTTAGGGAAGGCTAACTTCGTGTGCCAGCAAGGCTTTGCCCTCGTGCCTCAGTTTCCCCCGACAGATCCTGGTAATAGCATTGCGAAATGAAAGACGTTTTAAGGAGAGAGGTACCCAGAGAGGATGCGCATGTGCACGAGTCCGACCACTTTTTTGGGAGCCTTTGCTGTGGTTTCCCGCTGAACTCCTGGCCTCCAGCCGTGCTGGAAAGAGCCGCGCGCAGCAGCGTAAGTGAGCTCTTCACCTCCGCTCGCTCCCCACGCCGCGGTTGGGTTTAATTACAGACACTCCCGCTCATTGCGAGCGTGGATCCTAATTAGATGTAAGTAGCAAAGAAAGGAACCGTAAGAGCCGATGCAAACTGCTGCTCAAGAAATATACCCTGGAATAAAAGAAATTGGGGTCATCACCTGACTACACTTCTTTAATGCCAGCTGTTGATTAGCTTGTGTTTACATGAGTGGCCACAGCTCTTGCCTCCACGGGAGGTTTTTGGCTCCTCATCAGCAGACAGGCTGGAAGGAGTGCCGGGCAGCCGGCATCTACTGCACTCATCATTTCATTGGTTTTAATTGCCTGGAGGAACTTCAGGACTCTTGGCTGTTGGAGAAATATTGACGAGCATCGCAGCCCTCTGGGGGAAACTGAGGCACGGCCAGCATGAAGCAGCCCCATAGTAACAAGAGCAGGACCTAAATCAGCAAGTGGTTCATTTTGGCATTGTTGATTGTCCCCAGAATAATGGAGAGATGGTTTTGATGCTTATCTTGGCCTAATTCCTCATATGACATGGGGGAAAAACATCATCTAACCAAGGTGTGCTCCTCTTTTGCAAAACAACTCTCTTGGGTGTGTAAGAGCTGTCTCGTCTCTTACCCACTTCTTCAGGATCTTGCAGAACATGACTGATAAGTGCTACTGTGGTTGTGGTGGTCAATAGTGCTTCTGACATGCTCAGAAAGCCCAGGCAGTGGCCAAAAAAGGAATACTGTTTCCTGGCTATTGCCCCACTGAACAACGAGGAATGTCCCCTTCCTTCACCGGGACAAAGTGCTGTGGCAGCAAATAACCCCCCTGGGTGAGAAAATGAAGTGGAAACTGCTCTCCTGCCAGCTCTGGCCTCCAGCCTTGCCAGCCCATTTAAAACAGGAATTTTTCCAGTGCCCTTCATGTGGGACTGTTGTGTCTGCTTCATTTACATTGTAAAATGCTTAAGACAAGCACATCTCTTTCTAGCTACAGTCCAAAATATTGCCCAAGAAGCGCTAATACAGGACCTCTTCATTGGATGAGGTAGTGCAGCAGTATCTTTTACCTGCTGCAGTCACTTAACCTGGTGGACATTTCAGAATTCAATGTCCTGCCACATTTTTGCACGATCTGCTCATGAACCTGCTGTCTCCTGGATATTGCTGCTGTTGCATTGTTAGAGTGAGACATGATGCCATGTCCACACTCCTTCAGCGGGTCGCTTCAGAAGGCCGTGGCTGCAGAATGGTATAAAAGTAAAAATCGTCATTGGTGATGCAAGCGGGGCACCTTTGCTCTCCTCACTTGCATGGGCTGTGAGCAAAGAACAACGGACGATTGGGCTCAGAGGGTAATGGTTAATGGGTTTCAGTCTGCCTGGAGGCTGGTAATGAGTGGAGTACCACCAGGGTCTGTACTGGGATCAGTCCAGAATGTGCTTAGTCTTCATCAGCAGAAGCACACACTCCAGCTTGTCCTGGTGCAAAGGGTTATTCCATCCCAGATTCAGGATTTTGCATTTGTCTTTGCTGAACTTCATGAAGTTCCTGCAAGCCCATTCCTACAGCTTCTTGAAGTTCCTCTGAATGGCAGCTTTGTCCTCTAGCACATTGACTTCTCCCCCAATTTGGTGTCATCTGCTAACTTGCTAGGGTGCTTTCTGTCCCATCGTCCAGGCCACTGATAAGCATGTTACACAGCACTGGATTGACCCCTGAGGAATGCTTAATGTAACTGGCCACCAATTCGACTTGAATTATTGAGCCCAAAGGCTCAGACAGTTTTCATCCGCTTGTAGTCCACCCATCTGTTCCACATCTCCCCTGTTTCACTGAAGAGAGACTGTAGGAAGCCCCATTGAAGGTCGTACTAAATCAAGGTAAACGACATGCACTGCTGTCCCCTTGTCCCCAGAACCAGTCGTACCATCACAGAAAGTGACCAGGTTGGTCAGGCACGATTTGCTCTTGGTTAATCTGTGCTGACTATTCCCAGCCGCCTCCTTGTCCAGCTGTGTGGAAATGCTTCCCTACTCTAGTCACCCTGGAGCTGCTCAACGTCTGGCAGCATCCTTGGCAGTGCAGCACTGCCAAAAGTCATGAGGTTGTGGAAGAAACATAACCGATGATGGAGCTACTCTGTTCAGAGCAGCTCAAGGACCTCTGCGGTGTCGGTGTAACTTAAACGATTTGACCAATGTCAGGCAGGATGCCTGTGGCAGAGCTGAGAACCGAGCCCACTTCCCCAAGCCTCAGTGCAACAGCCACCGTTTGGCTGCATTGCCCTCTCGCTTTCACTGACTGTGACTTTCGCTGAAGTCAACAAGCCTCCAGAGACATGAGAGTCCACCTGAGTGGAACAGCTTGCATGAGGGAGGCCTTGATGAGAAACAGAAAATGAGCCAAGCTAACAAAGAATTAATTGCTACTAGTGCTAAAAAAGAATAATTTAAAAAAGTCTGTTGATCTCTTGCTGTACAGCTGAGATTTGTGTATTGCCACAAGCATAAGATAAGAATCATTTTTGCATACAGACATGAACGTTGTGTGGGTTTCTATCTATGCAATAGTCGTAAGTTTAAAAAATTTATTGATTTTATAATTAAGGAACTCTGGAACACATAAAGTTAAAAGCCATGCAAACATATACACAGAGACCACATAAAGATAAACAAACATTTAGATTTAACGCAGCATAAATGCAATAATCACCCATAAATGTAGTAATCACCAACTGTTTAATATAGAACAGTAGCAAACAAAAGAATAGATGGAATGGAAATTATTATTTGTACGAGAGAAGCTGCAGAGGCCACAACCAAGATCACAACTCCGTTATGCTAGGCAGCACCCACATGCATAATGAGAGGCAGCCCTTGATGCAAAGAGCTCCCAAACTAAGACCAGACTCAAAAAGATCAGGAATGGAAATAGAGATATGCTTGCATCTCAAGGTCACCAGCTTGTCAGTGCAAAGCCGAACAGTTGCTCTTGATCCCCAGATCTGTTTCCACCACACAGCATATGAATAAGATTAAACCAGGAGAAAATTTTTATTTCTGGTGTATAGTAAATGGCCAAAAAAAAAAAAAAGTTCCTTCCTGGGCTGTTTTGGTAATGGTCCTTTTTCAGCCTGTGACTTTGGGGTTGGAGCAGTCACCCTGGCCATGGAAGACCAATTCCCCACTCAAGAATGGGGGGATTTGAACTCCTGTCGTGGTGTTTGAGCCTGTGCCCTGCAGGGGCAGTCCCTGACTGCCCAGCTGCAGGATGCGCTGGCACTCTTCGGTTCTCCTTGGATGCTTTTCTGTTCGTTAGGAATAGTGAAAGGGTCATTGAGCAGGAACTGTAAACATGTGTCCCAGCATGAGGTTCTTGGTGTTGTTCTTCTCCCATCTCCGTCACAGGGTAGGATTCATCTCATTTAGCCGGAGATGTTTATGTTTAAGATACTCACCTCAGCCTCCTTTCATGCTCGGCAGAGAAGAATAAGCTTCTCAGGCAATATGGAGACAGCTTATCCAAAGAATGACAGTCCCTAAGTGTCAGCTGAGGCAGATCTACAGCAGGGCACTAGGTGACAAGATGATCATCTTGTAGGTGAATATCCCAGACCCAAATCCACTCTCTTCTGAACCCCTGGGAGCATCCGTAATGAAGGGCTGCAGGCAGAAGAGGGGCAACTGTGGGGACACTCAGCCTTGGCCACCGCGTTCTTCGTTTGACCCTTATTTTTCCTGCTGCTTGGCACTTTTTCTCTGCAAGACAATGCCTGTTGCATCTCTAGCCAGACCCTTTGTCAAGTCTTTCATGGTTTCTCAAGCTCCTTGAAAGCAAAGTTCGTTAATTCAGCACCTGAAATTACTGCTGGATCTTAAAGGCATAGGAAAAAGTGATATTTTATTTCTCCTGCTGCCCATCCTCTCTGTTTCTGCTCTAGAGGAGGCTGTGATCCCAGGACAGGCAGAATGTATCGCTCTTCATGTGGTCTAATTCCCCCAACCATAGATAGCTATTTCAGAAATAAAGACAACTCCTGTACCCTTTTAATTAAATGTTAAAAGCCCTTGATTAAAGAGCCATAAATCACCAAGGGGCCTCTAAATTTCTGTAATCTCTTTTGGCCGGGCATGTACCATTTCCAAGTGCATCCTCATTTGGCTGAAGTGGTAAGGGACGAGTACCTCCAAATATTCGCCATCAGCCGCTGATCTCCTGCAAGGTAAAGGGTAACAGGGAGAGGATGAAGCCAGGGCTTAAATCAGGCTGATAAAAATGTACTGGCAAGACAAGCCCTGGAGATAAGGGCTAGTGTCCAGGAGGAGACCGTATTTCTTTAGCAGCCGTGGTACCACCAGTATAGCATAGGAGAAGCAGCAGGCAGATAAAAACATATTTTTAACTCTGTAGCTTCATCCTGGAAGTGAAGAAGGAATAAACCATTAAACGTGCTTAGAAACCCATGTGCGTGGAGCTGGCAGGGGTTTTCTGCCATGGATGAAAAATCAAAACCCAAACTCCGGACACGTCACCACCACAGCTGCTGCGTGCGGTAATTTGGGTGGCCAGTGCTCACCACCTCTCCGGCACCCCAGGCAAGCACTTCTTTCCCGTTCACACATCTCAGCCTAAAATCTTGACCAATATCGTTACCTCCATGCTATCAGAGCACGCAACGCTGCTCGCCATGCCCGTCCAGCAGCACCTCCTTGGCTGATCCTCTGCAGCAGGGGAATTTAATACAATGTCTCCAAATGCGACTCCGAATTTAATTATTTTGAAATGATCTAAAGGAAGGGAGGGCCAAACTTGCCGGATAATTTATTCATTACTAATATTTCCAGCGGTGGTAATTGAGGTGCTCTTTTAATTGTCCAAGCCAATCAAAAAAGCAGCTTTTCAAATAATGGCTTCCAAAGTAACTGTCATTCAGCTGTATAAACCTCTATCAAAGTTGGCTTTTGACTGGCTGATGGTATCACCCACTGCCTTGACTTTATTTTAGCTTATTAAAATTGATCCTAAATAAACTTGATATGCCCCAAATTATTTCCCTTAAATTAATTTGAATGCAATTTGTTCTCTGCTAGATTTGCTGCCATGTTGAATCTCGCAGTGCAAACACAAGTTTGTTGGGTCACTCTAATTAATTTGATTTTGTATCTCAGCCCTCCTACCCATCAACAGCGCTAAATGGAATAATTTAGAAATAACAGAGATAATGCTAGCAAAATAATATGCCGTGACAGGACCAAAGTTTGCTTCTTTAGGAAAAAAAACAAAAACAAAAACACACACATACAACATGTTGAGGTGGTTTATTTTTGATTAAATGCTTCTGCTTTGCCGTGGCATTTATCTTTCGGAGACTGCTCCCGATCAGACAAAATGCATCATTCCATTAACATTATCTCTCTGTATCTTTGAGTGGGGCTCCCCAGATAATAAAGGGTTACAACACGCATGGCCAGCTTACACCTTGCGCTGCTTTTATTTCTTCAGCGGGGATTTGCACAAAAAGTGTTAGGAGGTGGGGAGGGAGGGGGGAGGGATGCTGCTGCCAAGTTGCTTGGGTGAGAAGTCAAACGGCTTCAAAGAGCCAGAGCTGAGCTCTCTAATTCAAAGGCCCTAACTGAGACATCGGTGCCAGGAGCTGTACAAAATGACCTGGGTTTAAAGAGATAATGTTGGGTCATTTTATTCAAAGGCCCCGACTGAAGCGCTGAGCAACTTCACAATGTGAGATAGCCCCGGCATCCGGAGAGCTTTGCGGGGGATGGAAATAGAAATGGAAAAGAAGTAGGTGCTGCAGATGATCAGAGGCATGGGAGGAATTCAGTATGAATATACTCCGGAAGGAGACACGTGATGGTTTGGGAGAGAAGGTGGAAGGCAACCAAATGAATCAGGGCTCTGAGAAAGACCAGCTGTGCCCGTTTCCATCATACCCAAATGCGGGAGATCTTCCCATGAACTCGGAAGGCAGCAAACTTAAAAGGTTTCCGCTAACTAATTTCCATAGAGCCTCATTAGCCTGCAGAACTTGCTGCCAGAGCGAGGAGAGAGGCAGAGACCTCAGAGGGATTCAGAAAGGAAATAAATATTGATTTTGGGAGCATCCATAGGAGTCAAACGTAAAGACCAAGAGGGTGCATGCTAATCTCTAGTGGCCAGAGATGGGAGGAAAACCTCTTGTCCCAGGTTGTTCTGTAGATGCTAGGTGTGAGGTGGCTCCCACACATCCTCAGTGGCTGTGGTTGAAGACCGAATCTCCGTCTTCACAGGACGTTATCCTGATTGCTTGGCAATTTCTATGTGCTCAGTGGTGAAAAGAGGGCAAAAAATTTAGTTGCACTCCGGAGATGTCATGACATCAATTTATGGCACGGCGAATGGGTCACAGCTTGGGGAAGCTACCTTTCAGCATGGTCCATTTTCACAGAAGATGAAACTGGCTGGTGCAAAACACACGAATGGCAGTTTTGTATAGGTCCTACCAGTAAACAAAGCAGAGAAGGCAGCTGTCCTGTTTTTAACTATAGGACCTAGAATAAATGGATGCCTTTTTTTTTTTTTTTTTGAAGCTTTCAGGGATGACTGGTTGAATAAACCCCACTTCAGTGTTACAGAGAGGACACACTCCTTTGACTATGGGAACATTTTAAGGGATGTTCTATAAGGGGCCTGCAGCATCACTCTGCTCGTAAGTGGAGGGGGTCGGGGTAACAGCGTACCGAATTTTTAACAAGTGATATTCTTCATCAGGGAAATGAATTTCATTTCCCCTTCCTGTTTCTCTTCCTGCAGCCACCCTGCTCCACTCCCCCCCATTTTCTGTCATTTCTCCTTCTGCTCTTCCTTTCTGATACCATGGTGATGGATATGACATATAAGAATAGCTATTCTTCACTGGAGTTCCCACAACTTCCCTAAATCAGTTTATGCTTCTCCCCCTCGCCGTCTCCCACGTTTACTAAGTGGGTAATTCTACGTGTGCTGCTGAACCCACATGCTAAAAAATATGAGCCGCCTTTCCATTTCATTACAGTTGGCTTAAAAATCAGGAGATTCAAAAGCAAAAAGCTAAATGCTGGGGTTGGTTTTTTAGCCTGATGTGCTAACAAAATAAACCCTTTGTGACCCTGCTATTTATCTGTGCCCACCGCTAACTCCGGGCACTTTCAACCACACTGGGCAGATGGTTAGATGATTTAGTTCCTAAAAGTTTTGTGGAAGTAGCTGGTTGGATAGAGGTTCTCCGAGGGAGCAAAATGCCAAAGCGACATAGGAAAGAGCCTTTATAAATAAACCCAAATGGGAAATAGCCTCAATTAACATCCCCAATGAGCTATGGGGTTCAGTAGGAAACCAGGCTTGGCGGGGGCTCTTGGTACCTCATTATTTACTCTGTGATTTCAGAGCCTTTAGATAGCATTTGCCTTTCTTTTCCCTGCTATCTGAGGAAGATAAGCTTTCTAAAACACCTTTCCAGTTTTATTACCAACCACAAAGAAATGTGGAAATCCCAGAAGGTCCAGCCCAGCTCCTACGCTTTCTCCTCTCTGTGGCAACCACCTGAGCATCTTTCCGAGCTGGACCCCCTGGTGAGAGGGCGGATGGAGGAGGCAACCGAGGCAGCGGGAGCCTGAGCTCACACAGGACTCGATGTCAGAGCGGGCAACCTAACATGGGTTCTCAAATCCTAAATTAAAGCCCTAATCTCTGGATTAGGCCCTTCCCCTCATCACGTCATCCTGTTTTCCTTCGGATCAGCCCTTGGAAATCGTGAAGCGCGCCTTATGATTTGAGCGCATGCTTGGTGTCTCCTTGGCTGAATCCACCAGCCTCTTCTGACGTGGAGTGCCCCGCGTACTGATGTACGACCTCCCCCTCCTGCATTGTCCTGGCCGGTTTCCTCTGGATCTCTACCAGCTCCTCAGGCTCATCCCTCTGCCTCTAAACCTCCCAGCTCCTTATCTCCCCGCCATGCTCTCCAGCCCTCCCTGGCTGGGTTGATTGCTCTCACCACTTGTATTGTCCTCCTCAAGGACCACAATGAATCTGTCCTACTTCCTCTCCTTGTATCTTATCGCTCCACCTGCCCGCTTCCGCATTATTCCCTTTTGCTTGTCTCCCATGTGTTTGAAGCATCCCTTCTCAAGCGTCTCCTCATTTAATGCGATGGCCCCAGCCTGTGTTTTATTCTCTCCTTATCGTTATGGCCTGACTGCTCCCCTGGCTCTCATTTCATCCTTCCTTCCTCCATCTGCCCCTCTGCTGGGGCCATCCCCCTTCTGTTTTGTGTGGACAAATAACAGCCTGGGTGTGACTGACGGTGATAATGGTCGACGAATATTTCAAGGGAGAGGGAGAAAAATTTCTCCTTGGGGAGTTTTCGGGAGGAAGGTAGGGGGAGGGTGGTGGGATGGGTCCTGTGTTTGCAGGGCAGGATGTTGCAGGGAAAGTGGGTGAATGTGTTGGGAAGATGATGCTGTGATCCTGAATACATCCAGAAATCCCCCTTGGGGTCTGCAGGGAATCTGGATACGAGGATCAGTCTCTCATCCCTTGGTCTTCTCGGGAAGAAGGACTGGCTCAACCTGCCACCAGCATCTTGCCAGTGCAGTAGAAATAGGGACAAGCTGGAGCGGTGGGACACAGAAGAGATAATGGGAATGAGCTCCCTGGGAGGGTGCAGACAAGAGAGGAAAAATCACAATAAAGGGGGGAAGTTTAGGCTGAATAACTCTGCAAAGCTTCCTGGATTTGACTAGCAATTGGTGACCTAGTACTTGAAGCCAGGTGCTAATGCAGAGTGGAATATATACTTTTGAGAAGAAACTCTGGGCATAAAAGCAAGGGAGGTGACATCCTGATTTTGAAGGTCTGCAGGTCCAATCAGTTGCTTGATTTGATTTGTGGGACAGTATGAAAGAAGGATATTTGTTTCCTGCAAACCAATCAAAAAAGAGGAAAAAAATGAAGGCAGACCTCAAATCTGGTTACTACTGCATCATACCTGTTCGGGGCAAATGTTAGATAACTGGCATAGATATAATTTACAGAAATGTCCTACCAAGAAATCTGTGGAAGAAAAAAAAATACACCTGTAAGGATCAGAGGGGAAGTTAAGTGACTTGACAGTAGTTGTGCGGCAGATCAGTGGCAGAGGAGAAACTGCACGTTGCACAAAACTGATCTATAATCTCACACTGCAGGTTCGCGTGGCTACCTGCCTGCCCAGATAAACCAGCCTGCCGATGCCCAAGGGTCAGGAGTGTTTGCAGATCCAAAAGACATGCTGGACAAAATCTTGCTCTTTCCCTGTTCCCTGGGAACCTCTTCTCCTCCTGCATGCCTTTTGTATTGGTTATGTCCCATCTGGTATCGACATGACCCTTCCTGAAGCCGGTAAAGCTGCAGAAAAACTGATAGCACGCCAACATGCCACCGCCAGCACCCAGAGCAAGATCTGCCCTGAGGAGCAAAAGGGACACTTGAGAGCGCTGTGTCAGGGCACCTTGCCTTGTTCCTGGGTGGAATTAATTCAGGATTATCCCTGCCTTTACATTTCCCCAGTGGGTTTTCCAACCTGGCTTTCTGTCCCCTCCTACCCCTGTTCCCCAGCACCCGCTCGGAGCAGATCCTCGGCACGACCGGCTCCTCTCCTTCGAGCTGATGCCGAGCGCTGAACTCCGTCCCCCCCTGAGGTGCAAGGAATGACAACGCAAAGCGCTGGACCAGCTTTCAAACAGATTGCAATGAATTTTTTTTTTTTTTTTTACACTCCGAAAGCACAATGAAGCCATCCTTTGTCAGAGGCAGGGATAGTGACAGCTAGATGGAAGAGGCCAATTTC